>WOFM01002265.1:0-236472 GCA_011428145.1 Ericerus pela
AAGAATCTATTCTTCATAACTGGAGCTTCCAGAACAATTCATTAATAACTCTGTCAGAAAAGTAAAACATTGAAACTGAAACTTAACTAAATGATCAGAATTAATGATGTAACAAATATAGTCGGCCATATTTTACCTGGACTACCACATTCGACACAGTCGTAATTATTTTAATTTAATTTTTAAATTACTAAGTTCTATTGAGTCTTCTTCTTCTTCCTTAAAACAAAATCTAACAGTAATTTATTGTGATTTCTCGATGTACAAAATCTATTCGAAATAAAAAACAATGATCTCTGACCTAGTTAAGACATATACACTTATAACTCCTTAAATTGTCCTCCCATAAAATAGAGATGATAATATTCTCCTTCATCCTATTTTAACAAACAATTATAGTAATCTTTGTCCTACCATAATTTATACTTATTGTAACGAATATGTTCGTCTATCATATAAAAATATAGATGTACACATTCGGCTACACAAGAAAAAGTATTTTATTCTGTACATTTGTCCTTTGTAAAATTGTACAGTTACCCGGCAAAAGTACCGTTACTTCCTGCCAGCACTTACAACACGTTTTTGAACAGGATATTCGGTGACTTCGATGTACTGGTCCCTCAAATATACTGGAATAAACAAATCCTTTTAATCAGCAAATCCCTACTTCATACCAAATGCTATGTAAAACCATACACCCTGAAAGTGTATATATACTCATGATTACAATAGAAAAGTATTACTGTCTTGTTTCAGTGTTAGAACTGTCAACTTATTATCCATCAAGTAGTCTTAAACTATCTTTAACATTTTACTGTACTGTTGTATGTACAAATCATTATTTTAATAGAATATTGAATTTTATAGTGTGATTGAATTTTAATTAAAATCTCTCTCAATGTTATAAGGTCCACAATAATTGTGGATAGTAAATTAATTAAGTGAATTTAATTCTCGAGTAATGATAATATTCCTTCAAATATTGTTTTACTTGAAGGAAGTGTAATCGTCCAGAAAGAAGTGTAGGTAATTCTGATACTTTTTACAACCTCCTATGGCCATTACACCTATACAATATCCTGAAAGAAGAATATAAATTATTGCACTTAAGGATATAATGTTTGTTTCTTCATTCTCAAGTAATTTGCTTGAACCTTACTAATCTAATTTGTATAGTCCTAACTTGAATTATTACATTGTAGGTAGGTACTATTATTGTGTGTTTGAAGTATTTAATGTAAGTCTTCTAAACAAACACAGTTAAGGTCCACCATAAGGGTATGGAAAATAAGGAAGTTTAATTTATTAATCAAAGTTTAATTAATATTATTCTAGAGTAATTCATTTATGGTTTAAATTTTTTAAGGAAGTACACATGTCAAAAACAAATCATACTCGAGTGAAAAATACCTTATTTTTGATGTTACAAATGAAATAAAGCATTTCCCCCACAAAAAAAAATAAATGAAATATATATATATATATTTATAGATACTAGTGTTGGAGGAGGGGGCTACAGCATCTCTCCACCCACTCCTGTTACAAATCCTCGATGACATACCTATAATTATATAGTAATACGTAGAGAGCCTTGTTTTGTTTTTATATTTTCTCTCGTCTTTATCTCGTTATTTATTCATTTTAGATGAAATTTGACGGTGGAAATGAATTTGTCTTTAAAAAGTAAGGACGGTCATTGCTGATAATTTTTTTCTGTTATCATTAGTTTTTGAAATAAATGACAAATTTAAAAAAAATTAATTTTGTTAGAGAACTCGACGAAATTTTCTCCTCTTTTCAATAATACAAACCCCAGATTTGTACCTTAAAGAGTAGCTGAGAAATCGTGAAGTGAGAGAAAAGCAGTTTTTTTCAAAATCAAAATATAAATGTTACAAAAAACGCAAAAGTGGGATGGAATTTTCACATATATATATGAAACAAATTTTATCTCAGAACCCCTCGCCACAAGAATTTTGGATTTTTTCTCTTCATGCTAGACATGTCAAATAAATGTATGAATATCTAACTGTGAATAACCGAACGCCAAACCTCAAAAACGGAATTCTTTTCCTAATATTTTACACTATGATGAAGAACCCACATTCTTTGGGACATCATAATGTTCAATTATCCAATATTAAGGTAATCATGTTTGATTTTGTTTTTATGACTAACCAATAAACTACTTTCCAAAATTCAATGAGTAATTTGAAAAATGTAAGGTATATATATCATCTACTACCGACTACAGTAGCTACGAAATCAGTTAGAAACCACCAAACATTTTGAATCTCGAATAGGACAATTTAAAAACAAGAAATTCCAAGAATTTACAATTTCAAGTTGACCTACGATGATGAACATCCTCTGGTATATTAATATTATACATATAATATCTAAATAATTTTAAAAACTCTGGAGTCTGTAAAACTAGGGAACAAATTTCTCTTAAGTTTAGGCCAATTACATTTAAATTAAATCTACATTTTTTCTTAAATAATTCAAAATAAATGTCCCACTCACTATTTACTTGTCAAATGCGATGTAAATATGTTCTGCCCCGCCATTTTGTATCAATGCTCGAAATTTCACCATCACAACATCTAAAAATTTTCGATTTGATTTCTCGCTTACAAGCAAGAACATTTTCCTTTTTTCTTTTAGCCCTCATAGGGCTATTTGTATCAAAATTTATAGTCACAGCTTTCGCTTTTGAGCGTAAGAGTTGGTGATTTCTCAAATTCCCAATTCGGCTGTAATTTGATATTTTTGGTTTAAATTGACATACACAGCGGAATCAAAAAACAGGAAAAAAGAAGCGTGTATATCGAAGCATATTTGACAACGTTATCCTATGAAATCACAGAATCGACTGCTATCGGACTTACTCGTTAAAAGTAAACAAGATTCGAAAATTATACGGTCGGTGTAATACTACACCTTGAGAGAAGATTTATGTGGCCTCAACGTTTCGTTTCATTCTGACCCAAAATTAAAAGTTTTACCCTAATTTTTTTTCCTCAAATTTAAAAGTTTTGTACAACATTTCCAGCACTTACTTTTTCTCTGTTCTTCGTCCTATGATAAAAATTAGTTCTCTAATTACGTTCAATTATTTTCATGAGCTTGTTGCCGAATTTTCGCACAAAATTCATTTCCCATAAATGACCAAAGGCCCAATAAAAATATGCGAAACGTTGACGCAGCGAAATCAGTACATAGAACATACCCGACATGAAAAGGAAAAAATTTCACTCCTCATTTTAAATTCATCCGCTAATTTCGGAGGAAGGGGTTCTTAAAGTGTTGCAAATCCACCATGTTGTCACGATAACTCCCGTAAATTTGAGGATTTTGGTTTTAAAATTTTATGGCATTTGGAAACAATTAGGTATTGATTTGGTAATTAATTTGAGCGAAATCGGTCAACTGGTTTTCGAATGGCAGCCATTACAAAATTTAACACTTTTAGAAAATACCCATTTACCGCGGTTGATGCGCGAAAGAAATATTTAAATTTCTTCTTTTTCAACTGAATAATTAGCACAGTTTACAAACTGTGAATTATGGTGTTGTGTCTCAATAAAAGTACACTCACACTAATATAGCAATGATGACGAACAGTAACGTAACATATTATCTTTTTCATTTTAATTGATGCTATTTACCCATCACACTATTGCTCGTAAATTTTATACACTAATTTATTGACTTTTTCCGAGGATTGAGTCTTAATTACTACGAGTTATGACCAACGATTGTCAGTGATCAATTGATCACACCACGATTACTGCTCTAAAGAATCTGCAGTAATCGAAATTAATGCATTGAGTCAGAATTTGTACTGGGCTGGGCATCGATACCTCACACCTCTATGAAAAAGCAAACTTATTATTATGATCAGTGAGCTCTTTCAACAAGATATTTCACTATTATTAAGCGACATAATATTAATTCGTCAAGATATACGTAAATTACAATTATCTTCAGCGGTTCAATGAACTAATCCAATTTATAATACCAAGGCAGTAGTGGCGTAACAACGAGTGGGTCTACGAGGGCCATGGCACAACCAGAAATTCGACAGAGAGAAAAAATAGTCTTTTTGACTTTTTACGTAAATGGAATAAATCAACTTTTTGGATTTCTGTTTGTAAGTTGTTGATGACTGTTTCTGTACGTACCAACATGTACTTTTTTGGAGTGAGACGATGGATAAAGGCCTCCCAACTACACTCCAAAAAGTGGAAAAGAAGAAGAACGTTACTGTTTCCTGCCATTTATTTCCTGGTCTATCCATGGACCAACTCGGAAAAAAAATCCCGATAACAGACCATAATTCGGTCAAATCTTACAAAAAAAAATTAAAAAATTAGCACACAAATTTGAAGTATATAGGTTTGTTGGGTGAGTTCCCTAGTGTAACATACTAAGCTACTTATCCTCCTAAATTAGGTTTTTCGCGTTTTTTCCGCGAATTTCTATTTTTTGATAAAAATCGTTTAAATAAAAAATAGTTCAGCATATGTTTTCCTGTAAAAAAATTCTATGAATTTTTTTGTTCAACGCCCCCTCTAGAGAATCACGAAAATAATCATTGTTCAGTGAATTTGTTGAATAGTATTATATAGGAATATAACTGGTAATTATTATATCATTTAGATAATTAGTTTCATCTAAATTTGAAATTGCGATAACTTTCGACCTAAAATAGCTACAGCTTCGCCAATAGGCTCACTGGATTCGCTGTGAAAAAATATATTATTTTCATCCATCACTTTGTCGATTTGAAGCAAAATTGGATATTCCAATTTAAACCCAATACATATTTTCTACCTATTCAGTCCCCTTCCATAACCTATTACCAACCCTTCCACCTTCACAGCCTACCCATTCTCATGAAGAAAACTGGTGGACAGATGCTTATTTGATCCTAGTCCTGAGCTAAGTGTTCACTGACTATTACACAACAAAATCTGAAAATATAAAATTCTCCCCTTTTTAAGTTCAATGAGAGTCAAAGAATGGGTCTAATGATAAAAATTCAGCGCCTCAAAAAACATCTCCCGTGATATATTACGCAATAAAATATGAAAATCAAAAACTGTCCCTTTTTAGGGACTCATGAGGTTTGAAAAATAGGTTAAATGATAAATTAATGATCATTAAATTCAAATTAAGCGTCTCGAAAATCATATCCGATGATGTAAATTTAAGAATTAGGAGAAGGTCATTAAATGCAGCACTAATAAATCTGCATACTGTTTTTCCTTTGTTAACTTTATATAAACGCTTTATTAATCAAGCTTTCATAGATTTTCCTTTATAAATAAGTTTTCGGATGTGATAAAATAATAAAACCAAGTTTAGAACCTTCCTAGGTTCATGAAGAACCACGTACATTACCCTTAACATACACTTTCTCAAATTTTCCTCTTTATACATTAGTATAGATATAGATATAACATTTTCATCAAGATTATGTAGTATGTACAGGTACTCTATCAATTTTAGCGTATTTTCCAAAAGAAAATACAACTATTGCATTCAGTTCAATGACTGGACCAAGGGGCGGGACCTGTGGAAAAGTGCCGATCATGAGTCGTAGATCTGAATATATAGGTCACTCAAATTCTTCTCCACACACAATATATATATATACATATATACATTTTCCCACTTTTTACTTGTTTTGGCACTTTTTGGGAGTCTATGGAGTTTCTGTTTGACTTTTAATCTTAAACCTGAGCCAAGTGTTCACTGATATATTACATAATAAAATCTGAAAATAAAAAATTCTTTCCTTTTTGGGTTCAATAAGGTTTGAAGAATGGACCTTATGATAAAATTGACATAAAATTCAAATTCAGCACCTCTAAAAACATGTCCAATGATGTATTACAAAATAAAATATGAAAATAAAAAATTATCCCCATTTTGGGCCCAATGAAGATCTAAGAATGAGTCTAATGAAAAAATTAACATTAAATTTTAATTCAGCGCCTCAGATTACATGACCAATGATATATTACACAAAAAAATCTGAAAATAAAAAACTGTCTCCCTTTTTGGGCTCAATGAGAGTAGAAAAATGAAATTAACATAAAATTTGAATTCAGCACTTAAACAAAAATTGCCAACGATATATTACACAATTAAGTCTGAAAAAAAAAAATTCTTCTCCTTTTTGGCCCCAGTGAGGGTCTAATGATAAAATTAACATCAAATTCAAATTCAGCGACTCAAAAAACATGTCCAGTGATGTATTAAAGTATTTACAGTATTACATAATAAAATATAAAAATAAAAGTTTCTCTTGGGCCATGCGCACGCACACGTAACCAAACATTTACTAACACAGACACATTTTTTTCTTCTTTCTTTTTTCTCTCCTTAGCACCTAGGTTTGTACCATGCCACCTGCCTTCACACTTTCATTTTTACCCAGTTGTGAAATAAAAAGTGTTCCACCTTAAAAACTACATAGAACTTTTTCATAGGAAATTTTATGCTACCTATGTTTTATTGAACTAATTTTATCACAAAAATGAAATTTGGGGAGAAAAACGTGAATGTCCAAATTTTGGGGGATAAACACCGCCTTCTTAAAATTGTAAGAGGCATAGAGAGTGCAAATTGTAGTATGTTATTCTAGGGGACCCACCCAACAACTCTACATATAGTTAAGGTTGGTGTTCTAAGTTTCTTTTTCATTTCCCTATTTTGATGCTCATTTGATTGGACTACCAGTTGAAAAGGTGGATTTTGTTTAGAATCGACAGAATTTAAAATTATGTCAGATGGACCGAATCCACTCATTAGTTTTCGAATGACAGCTATTTGAATTTAAAATTTGTAGATAATGGAGTCAAGGTGTTATTTTGTACAGATAGAGACAAAATTTGCCATGTGTAAAATCTGAATCTACATCTTGATCAAGTTAAAAGATTGGTGAAGTCCGCCAATTACTTTCTGAACTATGGGTTTTTGAGTTTTCATTATGATACAAAATTATTACATTAAATCTATAATGAACGTAACTTGCAATATACATAAACAAATTATGAGCCAATTTAACCCATCTTTAAACCTGACTGTGATATGGATCCAAAGTATACCCAAATTGAATTTCTCCAATCTGTAATTTCAATTTCAAATAGTCGCAATTAGCCCATATTCACACCTGACCGAGATATGGACCTAAAAGTATACACATGCTAATTTTTATCCTAATCCTTAAAGAAATATTCCCTCCTATTTGTTGATTCAAACAACAAAATAGGTTTAGGTTACTTCAAACATTGCTTAATTTGTACTGGGCTCTTCATAAAATGCCTGATTTCACACTTTGTCTGTAACAGAGACATATAGTTAAAGAGATGTCCAACTCTTTATATGAGCAGACCTTCAACCATCATCACCACCATCAATGAAAAGTCAACTTTGTTTAACATTCTGCGCAGCCAAATCTGTGCATATTTCATACTGAAAACAGACATCTCTATACCAATACACACATATTATCAAGCTACGATATATGTGCAGAAAAGTAAAGGAAATTGAGAAATCATTTTAGATGATGATGGTTGAGATGTTTGTCATACCATTTTTAATTACCTGTTGGAGATGTCTTTAGCTATATTTCTCTGGCCTGTAACATATATATATAAACTTTTGAAGGGTGGATGGTTTTGGAGATTGGGGACGACGATCAAAATACTATGATGAAATTTTCCGGAAATCGTGACGCCCTCCGCAACAGGTTAATTCTATCAAATAAACCATAAAACTTTTGTCTTTCGTTTTTCATTGTTCTTTTAGAACTGTTGAGAATCGTGACATGTGAGCCTGGCTCCCTAAAATGAATTCTGCTCCCTCACCCACCAAAAAGAAAAAAGAAAAAGAAAACAGAGAACATTTCTCATTATTATTTTAAAAATAAAAAAGCAAAAAAAAAGTCATCAAATATTTTTTGTTAGAGGACATTGCCCAACCATATTTCAAACTCATTTTGCGCCTATGTTTGCTGTCTATTTATAAAGTTAGAGAATAAAATATCTCAACTACGTCAAAGGAATGAACAGTTGCTTCACGCGAACGTTATAACTACATCCACAAAAATTAAACATTTTGGCATTTTTGACCATAAAACTTTCGGTAAATTAATATTTCAATGCAGAAACACGAGCAAACCAAACGGCAATAAGGATACATTCAAATATTCGTAATGCAGACGCAGAGATTTCGGAATAGTCTAAACTAGTTTAAAAGAAGCAGTTTCCTGGGGGAACCAAACTGCCTCTGCATTGAAAATAGTCAAAATTTTACTAATGATAAACCCCTCGTGAAAACCCCATCGTGAAGCCAACGAACGCAAATTCTGGTGAAAGAGAAAAAAAATAAATTTGCAATTCTCGCAGGACCGAAATACGCCGAGCAAAAAACGCCTCAAAACCACAAAACAATTTCACACGCCTCTCAAAACCGCAATTCGTAAAACTATGAAGGATCGTGTTTAGAACTAAGAAAACATCAGCTCCAGCTTCCCACTACCATCCTTCTTCAAACACACATAAACACGCACACACGCAAACACACATACACCCACAAATCACTAACGCCCACGACAATGAAATTAATAATATTCGAAATCTTGTAAATTTATAATGAAAATCATCTTCACGCCACTACATCGTGTCCCCCTTTTTATTACCAATTGCATACAGAGGAGGTTATATGTTTGGTATGTCTACCTCGGGAACTAACGAAATTTCGTTCGCTCAGAACAAGTGTCTTACTTTCGAGATTTTAACGAAAGTAGGCTCAAAATGTTCCTGGCCATCTGGAAAATGTCCTAGGCTATTCATATTTGAAAATTAAAAAATTGGAAAGGTATACCCAATTAAAGAAAATGAGAATTTAAATATTGAAAAAATTATCGTCATAAATTTGGGAATATCCACCAATAAGTACTACTCATTCAGATTAACGCAGTCTTTTTTTTATTTTATTTTTTTTAAATAAAATTTATTGTTTTTCTCTAGATTTTTACAAAAATTACTAAAAGTTCTCAGTTATTACCTGTCGATAATCTCTGAATTATTTTCAGTCAAAAAAAAAAAAAAAATAAAAATTTTCATTTTCTCCTGGTTAGGTATACTTAACTTTTGACGAACAAATTACACAAGTGCCAACTTTTTTTTTTCTCACTTATCTGCACCTTGCATTTTTCAATTTTAGTGTGTTTCTAGATTTTCATGCATGAAAAATCCTCCACGCGGCACACAGATGAGGTTATAAACTTATAAACATAAACACGTACACCATTTAGAGGAAAAAAATTGCAACTAAAACTTATTCTATACGAGGACGATTTTGGTAATCGTAACACGTTTCTGGACGGTACGGAAACATTAAACTTCGGATTTCTGGTCCGATTAAACAACATTTAAAAAAATGTACAAAATTATTATGATAAAAGTTACGTAAAAAAAAGTTTATCCTTGCTTAGACTGAACGTTTAGCTGTATGCGTGGACTATTTTATACATGCAATTTAATACCTATATACAGGCAGGGAGGAAGAAAACTGTTGTTGGTAATTTTCAAAGAAATACGAACAATAAACTCAAATGTTGAGGGAAAATTTGATCTGAAAAAGAGAATGTAGCTTCCACCAATTCGCATAAGGATTAAGGATGAAAACTGAAAATGAGCCGGCTGCAGTTAAACCTCTTACGAATCATTTTTGTTTTTGGTCACTCACAAATCCTTTTATCGTTTTTCTTTCTCAAAGAAAAAAGAAAATAATGACAACGAAAGGAAAAGGGAGAGTGTTTTCATGCTACACCGGTAATAAATGAAATTTCAAAATTTCAAACAAGATTTCATTTTTCTATGCGGTACCTATACGTATTCTTATACTTCTGGTTTAAAGACGAAGTACTTATAAATACGCTAGACAGGAACCTTGACCTCAAGATTTTCTCTAATTGTTTGGCCTTGAAGTTGACATTTTATTTCCAAGCCTCACCTCTCGAATCTCAGACCTCACAGCTCATATCAACTTTCGTCAGCCCAGGTTTTACGAAAACCAAAATTGAATGCTTTTAGCTGCAAAGTCGTTTTCGTTTCCTCTCTAATGCCAAGAAGATATGCATTAACGAATGAAAGTATATTTTTCCTATTCACATCTATTCATATTTTCAAAAATCTGCCGCTCTCACTGTAAGATGAAGTCCCTTCTCTCAAATTTTTTAGGAAATTTGAAATGTTCTGATAGAGAAGATATTTGTATACCCTCAGCGTTTTTTCTGCATTAAAGATGAAGAGCCAGAATATAATATAATCCCTATATTTTTTACAACTTTTGAAATTTACGAACTATAAAATTATATTTTTTCATTCATTTCCCTTCTCCCTCGCTCATCAACCAATCAAGGTTGCAAGAGTGGCTTTTTCATTCAACTGAATCGGGACACAAATTTTACTAAAATGTAGCAACAAAAAATTATTATCAACTAGACTCTTTTTTAATTGAAAGCTAATCTTACGATATCCTAAATTCAATTGAATTTTATCGAAATTTTGGTGGCTCTATTAGCGCCAGGTCAAAAAAAATTTGGATTTTATCATCAGTCTGCAAATTGTACTAAATCAAACATCCAGTAAATTGACTGGCATATACTCTCTCAAGAGATGTTTAACAAGGGGGTATAAGAGCGATTGATTATTTAGATAAACCTAGTTCCTTTCTTTGTACAGTTTATTCCTTTGGAGCTGGGTTTACACAAAACGAACATTCGCTGTTCGTTCGATTTTTTCCGATGTTCACGAGGTTACAGGATGTTCGTAGCTGTTCGCTCCTGTAGCGTATTACGTTCGTTCTTATTGGTTTGTTTGATGGTTGTTTACACCAAACAAACGAAAAAAACGTTCGTTGTTCGCTTGCTCGTTTAGTGTAAACCCCGCTTGAAAAGACAATTGTCACATTATTACTTTAAATTTATTTTTTCATTCTTCCTTTTTTTAGCCACAATTAATAATCACTCTGAAATTAAATAGAATAAAATTTATTGTAAGTATCCATCTTCCTTTGTACGATTTTCATTCACGGTTCTCGCCAACTTAGAGCTTGCTTCTATGTATAGCTTTGTAACCAGCTCTGATTCTGGCTCATGAGATTCAGTCTTCATTTTGATCCGAAAGAATTCGCTTAAGTTTGCATTTTCAAAAACAAGCCATTAATACCATTGCTCTTGCTCTCTGAAAACCTAGTTTTCTGAAAATGGCGATAAATATTATTGATTACTCCTCAAAAAAAGGCAAAGGGGCGCATATAACTGAACACATCAGTCCGAAAATGTCCCAACTACTCAGCGATGGCTCAATCATTGAAATAATAAATGAAAAATGAATTTTCAGAACCAAAAATATAAACTGGAATGTTTTGAGCAAAAGAGACGAGGGGAATAATTTCATTTAAAAACAAACAGGGTTTATGAGATTTTAACCGATAGAACATGAGAGGATAAACGATGTAGAGTGAAAATAAAGCTATTGATTGGACCACTTACGAATTATTTCAGTTTTTGATCATTCGTAAAACTTTCTACTCTTTCTCTACAAGGGAATGGGCAAGATTGGGAAAAGAAAAATGAAACGGTTATTTCACAAATGGATGAGAATATTTAATTAGAATTCAAAATTTTGTTTAGGATTCCTCTTCACTGATCTTTTATACACTCACGTACTCTTCGTTTTTTAGATTTAAGAAAGGTACAAAAATAATACGCAAAACTTCATTAACATTTTTTTTCTTTGGTCGACGCTCGTGCTCACATTTCATCGGATATGATGAATTCAAAACAAACAAGCTTGTGTAAGTCTTCACGCTATTCCGCATAATTATATGCAAAAAGTGATTCGATGCCTTTGGTTATTGCGAAAATTTCGTTCAAAAGTTGTAATCCTCTTATAGCGATGGCGAGGAATTAGTCAAAAACTATTAACTTCTGTTATTTTAAATTAATGTCATCAGCATTGGAAAAAAGGCTGATTTCAAATTATATGCGTTATATTTTCATGAGAGAAGATACAGTCAAAAAATGTAAAGAAAATTCGCGGACCGAAAAAATTCGATCAAAAGAATCTGTTTTTTATTTTTTATATTTTTATAATCGGATAATCGTAAAAATTATAGAGACGAAAAAAAAAATAATAGCATAACGTAGGTACGTAATTTCGTATTCAGGCCAACGAGCACTTAACCTATTGAGAAAGTTTTTAGGCGAGAAAAAAAAAGAGTCCGGCCCGAATGCGTGAACGATACTGAACCACCTTTCAACAGTGACTTATCTTGACAAAATTATATCTATACTATATGTCGATGTATACATATAACTTTGTTAGCATACAGGCTTGAGCTGTAACGAGAAAAGTTAAAAGTCACGAGCACGAAGTAAGTAATATTTATTTATTTCCTTCCGCGCCATCTGAAAAAGTCCGAGCCCAGTAATTTTGGTATCCTTTTCCCCTCTCTTTCTGAATGACGGCAAAAAGGGAGGAAAGAGTCTAGGACCTTCACAAACTGCAGGACTAGGAAAACTGAATTTTTAACCATTAGACACCAAATTTTGAATAAACATTGAATATATTTTATTCCATCATTCTGCAAAATTTTGTTTCAATCGGCTTGACGATTTATGCATAGAGGTGATTTAAAAAAATTTTTAATTATTGAAAAGAATATTAAGTCCAAATGAACTAAAGAAGCTTGTCGAAAGTAGGCTTGCTTTTATTTAATTTTCTGACCAATCATTAAATAATTTGCGAGTTACGTACGTTTCTTGTAACTTCCCAATACACTTCATTATAAATTTCCTTGACCTTCCATTTTCAACTTAATTGTTACCCAGCATTCTTCTATAGTACCTATATTAACTTCCAAAGGGTGAAAGTGAGAGAAAAGAGGACGAGTACAAATTTGCGAGGCAAGCTGAGCAAATTTACAAGTCATGCAATCTCACCTTCAGTTCTTGTAAAGTAAGATACTATTCATTCCAAATGCGAGAAAAAATATTATGATAGATCGAACATTCAAATAAATCAACACGTTTGTACTGAAATGCAATGTTATCAGTCGGAGCACTCTGTAAAGTAAATTGAGCTGCCTGAAAACTAAACTAGCAGGCTGCAAAGTAAAATTGATTAATGTTTACAAATAAAGTTTTACAAATAACGATTTTCACTCCAAAAATCAGGGTAGCAAAATGGTGTTTTCAAAGCATGAGGAATGAAAAATAATTTTCATATTTTTAATTTTTGTATTACATTTATTTTTATTAAATTTTTGGTCAAGAAAACCAACACTTTCTAGCGTGGCTCACTGCACTAGAGTATTTTTCACCTTTATTTGCACTACACTCTTACACTATTTTTTTTTTAGCAATTAGATTCTCCCCCTTACTTTCACTCTTTAAAAAAAGAACTTAACAGCAATAGCTGTTTGCCACATGTCAAAAAAGATCGAACCTATAAAATTTTATAGGAATTATCACACTTTGTTCAGGTAACTTTCACTTTTTATTGGAGCATATAGTCAACACTAGTGAAATAGTTCTCTTAGAAGTTTTCAAGTCCGCACTTTTTGATACGTAAACCACAATTATGTCGTCAAACACAAATATATAGCTGAATAACAGCTTTGTTTAGATAATAATCACTCATGAATCCTCAGTCCACGAGAAATTTTAGGTTTTTTTTTTCTTTTTTCCACTCAGCTCAATTTTGTTTTATTTTTATTTTCAATCAGATTTTCCCTTCATGTTTCTCTCCAACCAAACTGCAGAATTAGTTACTGGCACATAAATCTTCAGTCTGTGGGTATCTTCACTTTTTTCGCCTTTTTTTCCACTACTCCAATCATTTTGCTTTTTTTTCTTTTTAAATTAGACTCTGCCCTCCTCTTTTCCTCCTACCTAAAAATATATCTTAATTCACAGGTATATCACTGAAAAAAAAGTTATTTATAAAAGTTTTTCACACATGAATCTTGTTTGTCGGGGCTAAACTTTTTGCGTCCTCATTTCCACTCTTTTGGGTCTTTTTTTTTAGATTCTACAAACCTACACTTGAAACCTTTTCAAATGAGCCCTGTCTCGATAAAATTTATCCAGTAGTTCCGGAGAAAAAAGGAATACAAGAAAACTGCTTGCCTATTGATATTAAATATAAAGATATATGTACATATGGATATAGATTAATCCCTTACCATGGAAAAATCTGCGATATGCTTCTATTCTTGTCTACAGAAAGTCGGGAAAAAATACTGAACTCGCAGCAGCAGATTCTTTTAATCTAGCCCTGCATTCATACTCTCTGAAAATTTACAAGTATCTTGAATTAAACACAAACACTCGTAAATAATAAAATAAGTCAGAAGGAAAACATTAAACTATATTATACCTTACAAATCATGCACGTAACCAGGTTGCTTAGATTTTATAGTTCTTGAACATTTTTCTCAAGCTTTGCATTCGACCTTGGTCTCGCAAAACAAGCGGTTGCGTAAGACAACCAAAACTTCACTGCGCAAGACTAATATAAAATTATGCTCATCCTTAATTTTGTCCATTAAGAATGAAAACATATTAATAGGCCTACATCTCCTCGGAGCTAAAATCTAATGAAAGTACGACCTAAAAAATACAACCACATTTTCGTTTCTTAAACTGATTAAGTGAATGCAAAACGTTTCATTCCGTAAAATTAAATCAAAAATTATTTTTTGACCAAATAATGGACAATTATTTGACACAAAATTTTTTGGCAAGGAATTCCGAACACTTTTTCGGGATGGGAATCCCACTAATGGATATTACGCACTCATTTAGATTTTGACTAAGTACGCCGATCGATATTCATGCAGTAGAATTCGAAAAAATTACTAAAATCATTAACAATGAGCTCTGATGCATTGCAAAAGACAACATTTGGACACCGATGCTTCGCATTGTTGCTTTCGTAGCTGGGATTTTGGCATCCATGCATTGCAAAATATTACATTTGAAGCACTGATGTAATGTATTGTTGATTTCGTACATTGGACCTTGGGACCGATACATTGCAAAATAGAATGTATGAGCCCTGGTGCAATGCATTGGTGCCTTGTTACGATTGTACTTTTTTTTTTAATTTTTCATCTTCCAGCTTCTAGTATTCGACACCATGTTCATCATCATTTTGATACGGTGTTAAATAATAATGATATTTTTTACATCAAAACCTACACTAGGCTTTACTTAAAAATTATGGAGAAATTTCTTTTACACATTTAAAATACAACCAACCTCACTTCACCCCACACTATATGATAAGGGCGTAGAGACATCAATTGGATTATTTTAAATCGAAGATTTTTGATTAAGTATATTTTGGTTTTGGGAAGTTCTTGTTAAATTATATTGTTGTTTGATGATATAATTGACTTACTAACTTTCGTTTTTGGTTATTTTATATTCAAATTTTATCTGTTAAGGGGTTTTTAGCTTTTAGCTCTGATTGATTTGGACAATTTGTCATAGAATTTTGGGTATTTTGTAACGGAATTTTCAATCTTGAAACCAACTGGTACGGAAATTAAAGAATAAGTTTCATTAATATGAAAATAAATTCTGAAGTAATAATGACTTCCTGATGAAATTTTAAGAATCAATAGCTTAACTAAAACCTCCATTTGGAGGCGTTAAAACTTGATTTAAAAATTTCTGCAGAAGAAGCCCAAAAAAACTCTAACTCAGCAGCAGCTCTGTTAGAAGAAATAGGTTTTTAAAAAGTAGAAAGTTAGTTGCAAAAAAATTAGGAACAGATCGTAATTAATGATTTAATTTAATTTTGTAACTGTTAACCTAAAATTATGCAGTTTAAAACGACTACCTCTTTCAAAATCGAAACAAAAATAAATTTTTTATACTACATAATCATATACAAGTACATGAATTTGAGTTTATGGTGCCAAAATTTTTCTTTAGTTATAAAACGAAAAACGTACACCCTCACCCCAAGGCTGACGCACGAAGATAAGATTAATAAGTAGATTTTTATAGAAACCTACTTAAAAACCACCAATTTGAACGTTCTAACGAGACAAATTCATTGTCGGAGAATCGGCTTATAAACGCTAATTGATATTAATCGCATAAAGATCTACTTACTACATACATATTACATACGGAATTACGAACCCAAAAATTTAATCAATCGATTACGACTAATCGGATCCAAAACGCCGGGCCGAACGTAATTATCGGTAAATAAAATACACGAGAAACATCCGACATATAACACGGCTTAAACTAATACAAGCATAGATTAAAATTGTTCATCATGCAGCCCAACATCCACTCTATATTGCGAAAATAATTTTAAAATTCGACATTTTGGCGAAAATTCAATTTGTTGACAAGCTTTTTGAAGGGCTATTTAAGATTAGTCGGTCATTTCATTCATATATAATTATGTGTAGAGGTAATTTCTAATTAGTGTGCAGGAGCGTTCCGATAAGGAGTGGGGGTATTCACCCCTAAAGGTTTTGGCCAATCGGCAAAATCGGTAATCAGTACCCCCAATCATAAAATGAGAGAAAACATCTTTAGCATAGTAGAACTTTGATAGAAAATCTAGTTGCCAATTAATCCGTGATTCAAAATCTCAAGTTCATTACTGTAATGAAAACCCAAGATCATGAAAAAACAATTTTCCAAGCAATTTTCTCAGAACGACTGAATCATTTGACATCAAACTCCTACCAGGCAGGCCTGGCATTATATAAAAACACTTTTTTTAAAAACTGCAGCTCAATTCTTTTTTACCCAGTTTGCTTGCAAACAGGGTATAAAAATTAATTTCATAAAAGGGTTAGAAATGGGAATGATAAAAATTATTTGTTTCATGGGAAAAAAAAAAATTGGTAACATTTTCCTATTTTGACCTAATTTTTTTTTAGGTGTGTATATAATTAAGTATAAATATGTATAAATATATGTATGTCGCTCAAAATTTTTTGCTCGCGGTTTTGAGAAAACTACAGGACGGATCGGGCTGAAAATTTCACGAGAAATAGTTCTCATACTGGAGCAGGTATGAAAGAAGTTTGATGCCTATCGGTTAATTAGTTTCTGAGAAAACTGGAAAACAAAAACCAAGAAAAGTCGTTTTTCCGAAATTCGAAAAAAATGACAGAAGGGAACGGGATTAAATTTTCACGACAGATTTTCCTTATGTTGGTGAAAGTTTAATAGAAGTTTGGTGCCTTTTAATGTAGGAGTTCCCATAAAAACTGGAGAAGAAAAATTGCTGAAAAAAATTTTATTTTCACGCTTTTGAGAAAACGACCAATAGAAAGTCGAAAGATAGTTATGATATGGGAGTAGGTCTTAAAAAAGTTTGTTGCTCATTGGTTTGGTAGTTCTTGAGAAAACTGAAAAAGATAAAACTCATTAAAAATCTATTTTTTCTGATAAAACATTGATAGATCGAGATTTTTATCAAAGATATGGATAACTATCAATAGTTTTTTGTAATTTTTTTACACGAAACCAGCAATGAAATATTGATGTTTGTTAAGTATCGATAATCCTCGATACAAATATCGATTACTTTCGATATTATTTTAAAATTGTTCTAAGTAATCAGAATTCAAATTTTTTTTCTTTTGAATTATGGATAAAAATTGATAAACTGAACTTTCTAGAAAACCATTGCTGCAACAAAATTTTTTATTATGTTTTCTCGGAAACTACTAAACTAATAGATACCAATATTTTATCAATCGTGGGATTATGAGGACTATATCTTTTAAAAATTTCAGCCCGATATTTTTGGTACCAGTTTTCTTAAAATCATGGAAAAACTTATTTTCCAGGAATTTTTCTC
This sequence comes from Ericerus pela, assembly GCA_011428145.1. Taxonomy (NCBI): domain Eukaryota; kingdom Metazoa; phylum Arthropoda; class Insecta; order Hemiptera; family Coccidae; genus Ericerus; species Ericerus pela. The sequence continues at coordinate 17,940 of WOFM01002265.1, forward strand.
CTGTTTTCTCGGAAACTACTGAAGAAATAGGTACCAAACTCCTATCCGACCTGGTCCTATATAAGAACTACATTTCGAGAAAATTTCGGCACTATACCTTTTGTAGTTCCTTCAAAATCCTGAAGAAAACCAGTTTTCAAGCAATTTTTTTTTTTCAATTTTGTTAGAAACTATTCAACGAATAGAAAACAAATTTCTGAGAGATTTGGATATACATAAGAACTATATATTGTGAAAATTTAATTTCGATCCCTTTCGCAGTTTTCACAAAACCCCGGAAAAACCAATTTTTGCTTTCCCGTTTTCTCTAATACGACTGAACTAATGAACAACAAACTCCTATTAGATCGGATCCAATATAATGACTACCTTTCTTGAAAATTTCACCTCTATTCCTGTGGTAGTTTCCCCAAACTGTGAACACAAAATTTTGACTGTATATAATCATACTATATCTACATATTATATACATAAAAAAATAGATGAAAATGGGAAAATTATATCAATCGTTTTCTGTTTTCATGAAACAGATAAATTTCATCATCACCATCCCTAATTATTTTACGGGATCAATTTTACTACCCCGTTGACAAGCAAACTTGGTAAACTACTACCAGTCGGCAATTTTTCAACCTGATACCCCCCCAAACAAGGAAGTTTTGGAACACCTCTGTTAGTGTGAGAGGAAAAAGATAAAAGAAAACATGAAATTAGAGGAATGATTTCCGTAACTCTGCATCTCTTAGACAAAGTAGATTACGACACATACATTGTATTGATTCCCATGTAATTGTACACAGAATCAACCCAAGCTAAGCTGAATGTTTGAGGATGAATTATCAAGCCTAAAAGAAAAAGGATGTTTGAGATCTTCGGAAGCATATTAATTACGCTACTTCGGATATGTATGACAGAGACGAGGAATGACTCGAAGCAAAAAGGGCAATCAAGGGATATGGGACACTGAAATACAGAAGAAGAAATTATTTCAAGTAATTTTTTGTACTTTTTTGGGAGGGGAGGGGATGACACCGCATTATAAAGATTTACACTCTAATTGTTTTTGATTTAAGATATTCCACAAATATTCAAGTAAAACTTGGCACAAAGTCATATAACATTACTACATTTGTGGAATCACCCTCCTGGAGTAGGTTGGTGTAAGTTGGTGTAGTCCTATCAAAAAGAGCTATTGGTACTTCGAAAGAAAAGGAAAACTTTGGAAAAGTATAATTGTATTCATGCGAAAGTGTGTGAAGTGTTTGGAAATGCTCTTTTCCCTTTGCTTGGTGAAGTTTGTCCAAAAACCATAATGTTCAAATAATTAGTTCTAATCAAGCCATATTTTATGTTTTCGCAATTTTTTCTTTCAAAATTTTAAAAGCTCTGCTAATTTGAGTAAGTAGTGACTTACTGCCATTGGATGTTCAAAATTTGTAAAATTTGATAGAGGATCAGAATATAAACCAAAAAAAGCCGTTTAAAAAATTGTCAAGTTACTTGGTCACTCAGTAATGAAAAATGTGTGTGATGGTTGTAATACTGAGTACCACAGGCTAAGAATGATTTTTCGTATATTTTCATCCCAAAATTACTCTATCATCAACAAAAAATGCTCAAGCTCTAATCTTAATAAATTCCATAGCGTAATGTTACGGGTGAGGCAGATAACAAGAGGTGAATAAGTATTTTTATGTAATACAAGATCAGAAAGACAATGTTTACCTTGATATTTTTTGAGTGAAAAGTAGTTCATATCATTGATGAATATAATGTCGATATAAAATGTTCATGTAAAAATGTGAAGCATCCTTTTACATGGAAGCATGTTCAGTTAACATCGAGGTAGAGGTTATATTTTCCAAATGAAATGTTAAATCTGCCACAATGAGGAGGTTCATATTTTATTCCATTTTTACAATTTTTAAGACAGACTCATCATTATGATAAAATTTTAACATTTCGTTGCTTTCTGATTGTTATTTATATAAAATGTCTTCCTACACAAAATTCAAAAGTGAGTTTACATGACTCAGGAATTGTTCAATTGCTGCACTCATTTTTCAAACTCCCTCAGATGTAATTGCTCACTTTTGAACCTTGGTGAGTAATGTACTGTTATTATGATGATTGATAAAGATGGTTGAGAAAAAAAATTTGTTTCAACACCTATCTTAGAAACAGACGTTTTCATACCTCTAAACTGTATGTGAAGTGGAAGATTTCAACATAATTTTTCAAGCATGCGCACTTTGATCTTTTTTTACATTATTAAACACTGTGACTTGTTTTTTCACATACATGTGGACTAAAGGGTGATTGAAGGAAAGCAACTGTATTACACACTCATCGATCACTTAACACACTAGTGGATGAATAATCCACAAACTACCTTTTTACACTCACAGCTTTATATTTTGTATTTACTGCTAAATTTAATACTAAGCAAGGCTCACACACATACACATACAAGAACGACACACGCTGCCTTCTGTTGTTGCTTGGTGTGCAGTATTTATCAGCTGTTTTTACAAACAGTTATTTTTGTTGTTGACATTCACCATTGATAGGGGAAGAAACTGGTTACCTCCTTCCCCCTTTTCAAATATACAGTTGCAAAACCAGCCAATCAGATTTAAATAGCCAATTGCTAAACAACATTTCCCCTTCTCCAACATTGGCATACTCTTGTCAACACTTGGAGAAGAAATCAATCGGCTCTCAACAGCCGATGGAAAAAGTTCTCCTTCTCCTTCCCCCAGTGGTTGCTTGTTGGTACACCAGTACCAACTAACCTTCTAACATATTTAGTCGGCTCATGATTGCTAATGGAGAAGGTTCTCCTTCTCCTTCTCTTTCCCCTTCTCTGGCTAACTGTGAATATGCAGGTACCAACCAGCTACCTTCCGATTTAATCAGTTGTCACCTTACTGCCAATGAGGAAGGTTCAAAACCTTACCTCTTTTTGCTCACTTTGCAGACTCTGCCTTTCAAATGGCATCCAAAATAGGACCATCATTCTTTGACAATTTGGTTCTTCTGCTGACAACTGCAAAGGCCTTTGTCAGCAATCCTCCCAAGAGAATGAAGAACCAGTCAACCAACCAAACTGCTGCCCACTCAACACCACAAACCAGTATATGTTCATAGAATATTCAAATGAATTCTGTGATCCCATAGTCCTACTTGTTTGAAAACTATGGCCCTTGCCTCGACAGGTACCTCCCAGGTGAGGAACTTCCCATCAACCAACACAAGTAGGTTGACAGTTCAGCTCTACAGTTGTCACCTATCCTCGATAGGCAATCACACAGGCAGGATGCAAATTCTGCTGCAACTGGCTGTCCCCCAATGCCAACCACACAAATCCACCCTCCCCAGTTACTAATAAGCCTTCCTCCATTTAACGCTGAGAGCATGCAACTCTGGCTATGGCAGATCAAGAATCTTGCTAGGGCCAATGGCAATACCAGCAAGTCAAAGCTTTATTTAGCAATCTCAATCCACTTGCCTGCATGGTAGCCAATGTTGTGCTGAAACTTCCACACACTTCCAACAACTTGCTGCACACTTAGTCCAACCTCCACAACCAAATGCAACAGGAGTTTTCCCACTTCTCCTACTCATGGAAAAGAAACCTGTTGGAAAACACACACCAGCTACCTTCTGACTGCCTTGTTACTAACAAAGGAAGGGTAAATGATGATGTCCTCCATAACCTTCTTTTCCAATTCCTTCCAATCAATAACAGACAAATATTGGCCATGAGAAAGCCCCTAACCTTTCAACAGGCAGTGCTCGAAGCTGACAAGGCATTAGCTATGGAGCAAATCTTTCCATTCACCACCTCACTTAACAGTCCCAATATTTTGGCAATAGCAACTTCCACAGAAACCCAATTGACACCAGCATTGGCTAATTCTTCTGAACTAGTTACCATCACCCAGCTACTTTAACAACTCTTGGCTGGGAGACAGGTAAATGCTGTTGATCCCACAAAAAATTTGTCCCTATTCCCTAAATGTGGACATTTGTGTAATTGAGAAGGTAGGTCCCATGACAGATCTCACTCTCAAGATGCCAGTTCTGGTACTTCAAAAGCATGAATGACACTGCGTGTCATTCATGGTTTTGGTAAGAAGCTGGGTAACACTTGCTCTCCCTCTAGGTCTTGAGAAGGCCACTGTTGGATTTACCAACAGTTTGAAGAAAAGGCATGCAACTGTTCGGATGCCCCATGTTCCTGGTGGGACAAATACCCCAGTCACAACCACCATAACTCTAAATCTCCTACTTGCTCAAGAAATGAGTAAAAGAGTCGGTCAAGAAAGCACTCCCATTTGTTTTCAATTCAGTCCATGTATTTGTAGAAGATCTGCTTCGTAAACGATGTTTCCTAGCCAACACTGGCATGGAGGTATCTGTTATACCTCCAACTGCTGAAGACAGGAAACATAGAACTAAGCTCCAAATCTACGCTAGGAACCAAACTCCAATCAGTACTTATAGAGTTGAGCTCATACAGCTACATTTTGGCCTTCAATGCAAAATCAAGAGGGCCTTTATCATAGCTGACATTGCTGACCACATAATTGGAGCAGACTTGCTCAGTCATTACCAACTGCTACCCGAAGTCAATGAAGGTCATTTGCTGGATAAGACCACTGGACTAGCTGTAGTAGGAAAACCTTGCCCAGTTGACTATCCCCCAAGATATGCTTAACACATGCTTACTGTAACAGTCATTTCCAAAAAATCCTTGATAAATTTCCCGGCAAATATGGTAGAGAAGGCTTACTCTTGAGGATTTCCCCAATCACAGTCACCCACGATATTGAAACTGTTGGTTGACTGGTGTTTTACCTTATCCATCAACTATACCCCAAAAAGTTGAAGACAGCGCACCTGTCCTTCAAAACTATTCTCAAATGTGATAACTGCTAAACCTCCAAAAGTGCCACTTCTTTTTTATTAATTAAAGTTTCTCTAATCGGGGGGATCAAAACTCTAGCCCCCATTTTGAAAAAATCACACTTCTCCACAACTTCTGATTGAAGAAGTTGTGATACTCTGAGCTTGTATTTTCTCCAGCTACCAAAATATTTATTTTTCTCCATTTTGTCGTTTGTATTGTGGAGTACGAAAACGAACGTACATCCCAAGTATAGGGAATGATATCACGATTCGAAGTATATCAATAAGTCTCGATCAATCGTAGAGTCGAAACCACAAACCAGCTCAAACAGTTAGGCCACCAGCCTACCAGCGATAGCTCCCAAGGCCTACGAAGTATGTTGGGCGAATTTATATAAGTGGAAATAAATAAGTTGGCCGACCCATTATCACAGTATACACTTTATTACAATCGAAAAGGTTACTTACAAGTATGGTAACTAATATCAGGTTGTGCAGGTTATACATCACATCGCCTCATGGTTCTCGAAGTTTGGTGAACCATCAAATCTTGAGCGGATATTTGTCTTGAATTCGTAGGAATAATATCGCGAATTATTTAGGTTTACTACTGACGTTCACATTCGAAAGTATCGGTGAAAACAATCAAAAAGGTGACTTGATGTCGTATAAAAGAGCTGCATTTTGTCGTGAATAATATTTCGTATTCCCGACAAACGAAAAACTATCACGTCTAAAATGAGACTGACTGTTTACTCTTAGGCCAAAAATGTGAACAGTCAAGAGAGATAAGATTTGGTTCACCGATGATCGATATTGTAATTCTACACGTCACCATATCGTTAAAAAGTAGTTAATCGACGTGTCTTTGAGGTTTCTCAGATTTGGGGAATTTATTTCCATTGGGGAATCGGCGTATTTCCCATCTATCTTATCGTTATTATAAACTTAGAGTTCAAGAGCCATTCCCTATTGTAACAGTAGTACAAGTCGATGGTGACGTGAGGGGAAGGCTACGGGTAATCAGATGTCACAACTCCCCCACCCCAAAAAAAAAAAAATTTCAAAACGAGGGATCACCCGCAGCCTTTGGACATTTGGTAACTTAGCTGAAATGACATATGGTAAAGAAAAACTTGGTCCAATGATTAAAATACTCAGGGTTTAGCAAAACAAAATATATTCGGTAAAGAAAAAGAAAAAACAAAAATTACGTCCGAGGAAACGAGAGCGAGGAAAAAAAAATCAAACTTAGGGTTAGGAAGTAACACATCCCGAGAAACGAGGAACAATATTAATACGAGGTAGAGCATTAACGAGTCGATATATTAAATTAGTGATAAACAAACAAGTATACATACATGCAAGAACACACAAACAACAAAAAAAAACAAAAAAAAAACTTAACAACGGAAATTAAGACAGGACAGAAAAAGTATTATCACATTTGTGTAAATTTGGAACGACGATCGATGAAAGGAACATAGCAAAGTAGGAGCAATAACAGTGAAGAGAAAATCGATATTTATAGGAACGAAGGGCTATATACTAACGTCAACAATCGATAGGATGTGTCCGCGATTAGAAAACTCGTCGAGGTAGCTCATATTTGTGCCGGAATGTTTCGTTATCCTTCACAAGGAGGATTTTGCCGCGTGTAGGCTCGCCTCAAACTGCTTGTAGATACTTCCTAGCGGAGGTTGCTCCTAATACCATCCTGTTTATATCGAGGTTTGGATGCCGTACTAGGTAGAATGTCTCTTCAAACTCCACCCTGGTTCGACTGATGAGGTTCATTGTGATTGTCTCGTTGGACTCAATTGTTTTCGGGGTCGACCAATTGCAGGACCACGTTGTTCGGCTAGCCAAGGTCAGTTGTTGGTTTGCGGCAATTACCTTCTTGTTTACGTACGATACCGCCGAACCTGTATCGAAACAGAGCATCTTTTCCTTCCCGGAAAATATTGTCTTTTCCAGGATGAAGGCCACGCAGAATACTCTTGGTATAATAGCCTTCATCTCTTTAACCGTCATAACCGGTACCTCGGTTCTCGGACAGTATTCGACCTCTCTCAGCAACTCCTTCGGAATTTCTTCGATTGGGACTGCTGGAGCTGGATCTTTCGATGTGGAGGCTTCCTTGTTGATGTCTCCTTCTACTGGAAACACATTTAATTCTTTGAAGTCCATCAATATTTTTTGGGATTTTATAATTTGCTAGGCTCTTACCCTTTTCGCTTTCGACGTCCTTTGGGTCTCTTTATCGTGATGGTCCTACTTGTCGATGGCGATCTTGATTTCTCTTCGATGTTCACAACCGGTATTCTCTGAAAATTATCGTTTTTCAATGGTTTTTGTTCTTTTTCAATTTTGGCTAGTTTTTGTCTCTTTGGAGCTCTACTGCTGCTTGAATTTCTGGTCAGTGATCTCCTCTTTATCGATAGTTTACCTCCCGTCTTTTGTAAGGTTATTTTAATCGGCTCCTCAGGGGGTTTTGATTTTAGTTTCCAGAGGGTTATACCGCATGCGGGGAGGGTTTTGGCAAAATGACTAGCATTATGAATGCTCACCTTATTTAATTCGGTATTCAACTGCGTCACTTGTATCTTCAACCTTTCGATTTCTTTGTTTTGGGATTTTACAATTTCCTCCAGGATCTCCATTCCTTGCAGGATCTGTCCTCGTTCGTTGTCCTCACTATCGATAACTTGTTGGAGGAATTCGGCCTGTCCCTCTATTGCTGTTGAAGTAGCCTTGTGGAATTCCACTCTCTCGGTCAACGCTTTCGATGTTACCGTCTGATTGTGTGACGCGATTCTGAGCTGTTCTTTTAATGATTTGAGAAACTGCTCATTTTCCCCGGAGATTTTGAGGAATCGGGCCTTGACCCTTTCTGCCACAATCGACGACTCAGGCAAATTTTGCTCAGCCATTTCGACTAAATTAATACGAGAATGCTTTTACTTTACGAGTTTACTATCTAATTATCTCATTATAAAATTTGAATTGTTGTACTTACGTATAGATATTCGTTGAACGATGATGATAATAATAATTAATAATAATAGAAGACAGAACCACATTAATTTTCGCTGAAATTCGATGTTTTACAAACTCGTTTTTGTTTGGTTGATCGTTGTTATGAGATCTGCGTTGTTGTTTGATCATGATTTCTGACCACTCCCCTCCCAACCACGATGTCATCGATGAGTTGATGATCATCGGTGAGTTGATCGAATCAATGACTCGATGTCATGGTTGTTGAACTCTGTGACAAAGGGTGCTATGTTGAAGTAAGTGGAATTATCTCACTTTTGTGATCGAATTATCTTGTATTTATCTTGATTAGTTTTTATTTTTGATTAATGGGATTTGTTCTCGAGGTGTTTTTGTTTCAGATTGGTAACGTTGTTCGATGGCGGATGGATTTTATCGCTTAAATTCATGTACATAGGTATTGTAGGCATCGACAGTCGGTCCGTATTCAAACCTCATGATCAGTAAGCATGTAGAGATTTTTCTTCATTGTGTATATTATTGCTAACATTTCTTTCTCGAATGTAGGGTAAATCTTCTTGGATTTTTTCAGTAATCTGCTTACCATTGATAACACTTTCGGTTTTTCTTCTTCACTTTCACTGAGAAATTGAACGACTATTCCCGAGATAGCGAAGTCAAAGGCATCCGTAATCATGTAGAATGGGAGGTTCCAGTCCGGATGTGACTGAAGCAGGCATTTAACCATTTCTGATTTTACTTTTTCGAATGCTTGCTGATGATCGTCGGTCCATTCAAATGTAACATCATTTTTTAACAGGTTATATAACAGAGCTACTATGTCGGCGTATCTCGGAACATGTCCTCGGTAATAGTTTACCACTCCGAAGAACGACTGAACTTCTTTTTTCGTCGTCGGAGCTTTAAAGTTGTGAATGGCCTCTGCTCGTTTCAGATTGGGTCTTATTCCATCAGCATCAATGACATATCCCAAGTATCGAGCCGTGTATCGAAACCATGAACATTTTTCCAATTTCAGTGTCATATTGTACTTTACAAATCTTCCCAAAACCAATCGAATATGTTCCAGGTGTTCATCGTGTGTTCGAGAGTGTATCAGGATGTCGTCGACGTATACTGTGATGCAGTAATCGAATCCACTTAGAACGATTCTCATTACTGCTACAAAGGCTTGCATCGCGTCTTTCAGGCCAAAGATTATTCGATTCAGGACATACGATTTTCCTTGGAATCGGAAAGCAATGTACTTTCGGGATTCGGGAGCTAGAGGAATTTGTAGGAATCCCCATCTCGCATCCAATTTTGTGAACACTCTCATCTCGGATAAACTTAATTTTATTGTCTCGATGGGTGGAACTGTATCTCCCCTCGTACCCATATATTGATTTATCCTTCGGGCGTCGAGACAAGGGCGAATATCACCGTTTTCTTTTTTCGTATATGTTATCGGTGAGAAGTATTCGCTCGACTCAGGACTTGTAATTTGGAACCCAAGCCTTTGGAATTATCCTCTCTTTTTCATCCATCTTCTTCGTATCCGGGGACATGTTTAGGGTATGTGTGTATGCCGCGCATTTACCAATCCTTTCAGCGAAGGCTTTGTGGTTTCCTCGCAGAACGTCTCCGAATTCTTGAGCTATTTTGTTCGATATTTCTAGTTCTTTTAATATTTTCTTGATTTTGTTTTCGATCTCGAATGGAGTTTCATCCGTTGGTCCGATGTTGAGAATAGGTTCAGCGGCACCAAACTGGATTCCTGGTATCTCAATTTGTTTCGATCTATCTCATGGGTCTACAAAATTGACTAACCAATACCTCACACTGGGCCTTCCATAATGTTCGTAGAGGAATCCTCGACCTAATATGATCGGTGCATTTAAGCTCTTGTTTATGTGGAGCGTCGTTGTCATCTCGATGTCGTCCCCGTGCTTATCGATCATTATAAATCTTAGATTTATCGATCCATAAACTCGTATAGTGGGTTTTCCGACGGCGTATCCGACTTTCTGCATTGGGCAATTCATGTGCATGAGGTATAGATCGGGATTATGTTTTTCCAGGAACTGAAGGAATTTCTCGGTTATCCAGCTGTATGGAGAGCCTTGATCGATGTACGTCCTATAAACGTTTCTCGCTTTGCCCATGATACTGTTTATTATAAAGGGCGGAAACCACAGCCTTGTGTCGACGAAGTTGTTTTTGGAATCTTCTTCCTCCGGATCTGACTCAACATCGTCCATGATATGGAAGCAGAACGTCCCATATGGATCCTCTTCGTCGATTTGTTGGGGGTCATTGACTTGTGATTGTTCGTCTTCTTCACATTGATCTTGATCATCGTATCCTGTGATCAGGTTAACATTGGGACTCATTTCGTTGTCCTTTCAATCAATGTGGTCTGCAATCAGGGACGCTAAGTTTTCGTCGATCAGGTGTATCTCCTCTTTGTTGTAACGGCATGGGGTGGCGTAGATGGATCTTTTATCTCCCGGATAACTGCTTTATCTTTATTCTCGCTCTCGTATTTTCAAGTAAAGATCTTTTCGATGTCGAGAATATATACGTCCTTGAAATCGGACTTAAGGTTCCAAATTCGGCTGTTGAATCTCCGGAGTTGGGATTTGTAGAACTGATTATCAATCCTCATTGGGTCTGGTGAGATCGTAGTAACTATTATTTTTTCAATTCGACATTTTTGTAATAACTCGTCGAGGAGGTATCGAAATTTCGAGATGATCGTGTCTTCGTCTGCATCTGGACTGGGGATGAATTCTTCTTCAAAGCCGATGATTATACGAGTACTTTCTTTTGCGATCCTCCGTATAATTTCTAGAAGAGGGCTCAATCGATTCAATTTCTCAAAGCCTGCTGTTTTATCAATACTTAGGTTTTGGGCACTCGATAAACCACTATTCCTTAGCCAACTTAGGTTCGTGGCATCACCGAAGACTTGGTACGTTTTCCACTCAGGTGTTACAAATTTGTTTTTCATTATTGTTGTCGGTCTGTTTTTATTGTGTTTTTCAATAGGGCGTCCTATGCGACCGACCATAGGCGCCTTCTTCAGTTTCCCTGGTTCTGATGGGAGGTTTCATCGGGAGTATATGAGTCTGCGTACTTTTGGTCACTGATGTTTAATACCGGCTGCTGTTTCGTTTGTTTACTCACACTCCCAGTATTTTCTTCGTGGAACAAGCTATGTAAATATTCGAGTTTTGTTGAGAATTCGACCAGGTTTGCGACATCAGATTCGAGTATTCTGTCTCTATATGGCATTGGCACTTTCTTCACCAGGATCCCATATATGGTCTGGATATCCTTGCCACACTCGAGTAGTCGGGTATATATGTGTATCACGTAGTCTGCTATCGATCGTATTTTCTTGGGTCATACTGGCCATCTCGAATGGCTTGCACTTGAGCCTGCTTTCTCGACTTGTTCCAATAAATGGTCACGAAGTGATCTCGAGCTTGTTGGTATCCCCAATTCTCTCGATAGACTGCTCCTCCTGGAAACTTGTTTATGTCCATCATTTTCCCAAAGACTCTGCCTAATTGTTCATCCTCTTGATCCAGGTCTTCGACGCAGCTTAAAAAATTCTCTTAAGAATTCTTCCGGAGTTCGATGATCCCTATGTCCAGTGTATGCTGGCATGTCTGATTTCCTCCTACTTCGCAATATCTACGTACCGGTGTCCTCCCTCTTTGATTAGGCAGATACGTTGGAACTGTTGTGTCTTTGAGATGCCTCAGGATCGTCGGAGGTGGTGTTTTGGGTCTAAAACCAACTGGGATATTTGACGTTTCCTTTCGAGTAACCTGCGGTATCGGGTCCCTTGAGATCGGCAGTCAGTCGATTTTCCTTTTGAAATAATCGAACTGCTCTCTAATCTGGGATTTTGTTTCCAAACTTAGCAGTTTTATTTGTTCGAGGATTTCCCGGCAGCTTGGACTTTGTTCTCTTCTCCTAATGGCGCTCACTAACGTTGAACTAGCCACTGGCTTCTGAGTGATTTCTGCATGACTCTGTGCAATCGCGGTTTCTTCTCCCTCTTTGGGTGGTGTCTTATCATCATCAATTGGTATATACAGGGAGTCGTTGTAGAATTGTGCGTCTTCGAAGTCAACCTTTTTCTTTGTTTGGTCGAGTTTGATTTCGGCTATCCTCTCACGTATCCTCGATGTTAAAGGGTTTTCTGAGGATTTTCTCTTTGAAATTTCTCTCTCGAGAGCTTTGACTCGATCCTCAAATACACTGTTCTTTTCAGCTACTTTAACCGTATGTAATTCAGCCACTTTTCTTCTTTTTTCACTTTTTTTGAGCATCGAATCTCGTACAACACATTCCCTACGATATCGTGCGGTGCTTTTGGATTGTCGAAGGTAGAGGTTCCAATAAAACTCGACTGGATCGGCTCCCTTAAATGGTTCCAGTACCTTATTGGAGTCGAAGGCCCATAAGTTCCTTAGCATTTCTTCTTCTTCCATAATAGCGGATCCTTTGGTGATATTCACATCATCCTCGCCAATCGCAACTTCTCGAGTATTTGTCACATCGTCCCTATCTCGCCTACTCAAGTGGTCGGGGGTGTCAAAGGGGTTGGGGTTATTATCGTCCCCAATACTGTCCATCTCGGACAAAATATGCTGGCCTAAGTTTAGTAAAAAGAAAAGGCTGATATTTCCCCCAACTAAATCGATACGTTTTATCCTAACAGACTAGCAATCGATGTCTATGGCTCTGCTCGTCAATATACCTGGAACAGGGGGGATTTACAGCTCAGCTAAAACTAACAAGCATATTGACTTAACTAATTAATGGGTAGGTCATACTTTTAGGGGAATCTTCCGGAAGTATAGTATCGAAAATATTTCTAGAACCCCTAAATTATAATGTATGTTATGAATTGAACCAAGATCCATAACAGGGCAGATAAAAAATTGATTAAGGCTTAGTTACATTGCTTTAAAATCGGCACGTCGTAAACACGATTACGGGAATGCGAGTGGCTTCTAATTTAGCCTATCTTTTCATTTTATTTCAATACACACCCGTACGATGTTATTTTAGTCTGTTAAAAATCGTTAAAAGAAAGTCTGTCGAACAATAAAATACTGGGCCACTAAAAGTGACGTACAATAGTTAGGTTAACTACGATAACTATTTTCTATGGCACACTGCCGATAAAATGCTAAGATCAAAAGATGATCGGTAGGCTTAGGGCCATAGCAAATGACTGTAACGACTAACAGTCTTGAACACAAAATTTATTAAGGACGCTTGCGCCTCAAACGGGACATTGTTTATCACACTAACTATATCGTATTAAACACAAGGGACCTAATCCTCGAACACCAGGTTGTTTTAGTAATTTACGTTAAGTTTATTATTTTTATCAAATTTAGGTTGACACGCTTCGTACGGCATAGAGCTAAACGCTGAAGGCGATGTGGCTTTCACTGCAGTTCACTTGCTGCATTTGCGTCATAAAGCGGAGAAAGACTTCCTCCAATTAGTACTCGTGGGAATCAGATGCCCAACAAAAATTAAAAATGGCTGCGGCAAAGCCGGCCAGTCAACGGTCGCCAGACACTTTTGGTAAATTTGGATAGTGCCAATCCCAACATGAACAGGTTGATCAGACCTATCCAGCTTAAAGGATCGCTCTAACGATCATGCTGAGCAACAAACCGATCGGATGGGTTTTAACAAAACTCAGGTGGCGGACTTTTGTCTCTTCTCGTACGATCTTTCTACTCTTATCGATAGGATATGGTAAAAGAAACCCGAAGAAAAAAAAATGAAAGTAGGAACGGAAATAATTTTGGTTGGGTGGTTCTAGAACATGATCGAAAGAGGGAGGTACACTCTCCACATTCGTTGATATACACCTGCGTAAACTACAGTACCAAGTAGCAATACGGATCTACAAATAACATGAGATTGTATATATCCACATGTGAAGGTTTTAGATTAAGAATGGACGATTCTCAAATCACACCCTCATAATGGACGGAGTTAACATTAAAACGGAAGGTTGTGGACAAGGCATTTGCATTAGGCTCGGCCACTGAACTTGAAAGACAAGTCGATCAAGTCCTGTCACAGTCGCCAAGTAAAACGTAGATGTGGCATCCGAAAACGAACGTACATCCCGAGTATAGGGAATGATATCACGATTCGAAGTATATCAATAAGTCTCGATCAATCGTAGAGTCAAAACCACAAACCAGCTCAAACAGTTAGGCCACCAGCCTACCAGCGATAGCTCCCAAGGCCTACGAAGTATGTCGGGCAAATTTATATAAGTGGAAATAAATAAGTTGGCCGACCCATTATCACAGTATACACTTTATTACAATCGAAAAGGTTACTTACAAGTATGGTAACTAATATCAGGTCGTGCAGGTTATACATCACATCGCCTCATGGTTCTCGAAGTTCAGTGAACCATCAAATCTCGAGCGGATATTCGTCTTGAATTCGTAGGAATAATATCGCGAATTATTTAGGTTTACTACTGACGTTCACATTCGAAAGTATCGGTGAAAACAATCAAAAAGGTGACTTGATGTATAAAAGAGCTGTATTTTGTCGTGAATAATATTTCGTATTCACAACGAACGAAAAACTATCACGTCTAAAACGAGACTGACTGTTCACTCTTAGGCCAAAAATGTGAACAGTCAAGAGAGATAAGATTTGGTTCACCGATGATCGATATTGTAATTCTACACGTCACCATATCGTTAAAAAGTAGTTAATCGACGTGTCTTTGAGGTTTCTCAGATTTGGGGAATTTATTTCCATTGGGGAATCGGCATATTTCCCATCTATCTTATCGTTATTATAAACTTAGAGTTCGAGAGCCGTTCCCTATTGTAACAGTAGTACAAGTCGATGGTGACGTGAGGGGAAGGCTACGGGTAATCAGATGTCACAGTATTTTGGGGGAGGAGGTGTTGAAAAAAATAGTATGTGACACTCGTGCTAACCTGGTGATTACTACTTTACACACTTATATCACAAATAACTATTTTGCAACACCTGCTGATAAATTACATTTTTATACATACCTTGAGATGTATAAAGCAGGAAATTTTAAAACCATTTAGAACTAATAGTTTATACATCGGTCACTACTTTATACATTGTTTTTGGCATGTGCGTAACTTTATACACTAGCCTACATCGTCATTTTCCTTAAATTTTTTTATAATATTTTTTTATATAAAAGTTTCTATTATGGGGAGATCAACCACAGACCTCACCACAGTTACCAAGCCAAAACGTATCCACTATGCCACAAGGTCTTGCTCAGTTGATGGTGCTAGTTTGCTCTCATATGTTTGCCATAATTTATTTATCATGATTTTTTTTCTGTTTTTTTAGGGGAGGGGATGTTACAAAAAATAGTATGTGACACACGTGTATATAATAAATGACTGATACTTGTGTGATTTGCATCACTCCCCTTTAGCTCGTGCTGCAAAAAATCACCTACTTCATACACTTGTATCACAAATAATTATTAAACGCCAAATCAAAATATTATTTGAGAAATTTGAAAAATTTATGATGAGTTTTAAGAGAAACAGACACTCAATAAAATGATTACAATACAGTAAAATAATATGAACCTCACCCCCATAGGCCTTTTCATGAGAACGATTTTAATAAGCTGATATTTAAATAAAACCTGCTTTTAAAAAAATACAACCCTTAAATTTCAGTAACATGTTTTTCATTCTATTCGTTAAAGTAATATATTTGTTCCCACGCAGATGCGCAAAGGCGTAGCTACAGCAAAAATGACAAAATTGAAGTACAAAAAAAAGGCTACAGTATAAATAAAATCGGAATCGCGTATGTTTATAACTGCAATACAGCCAAAGTCACACAATTTATTTAAGAAATCCTTTTTCAAAGATAATCCGAATTCTATTGCATAGATTTTCGAATTTATTGATTTTAAACTAGCAAAGAATCAGGACAGTTAATTCATTCAAATCGGTTCAGTGGTTCTGGAGTCTACTTACGACACAAAATCAATTTCATTCTTGTATATATTATATATTAGAGAGCACCCAATGCTGCTACACAGAAATAATTCCCAGATCTTCATAAACCATAAATGTGTCGAAATTATCAATTAACCAGGTGCAAAATGAAGGAAAAAAATGATGTAGAATTAGATGGAAACTGAAATTTATACACATATAGCCAATTATATCTCTAACTACAGTCACGTGATAGCGTTACGAAAGTGGCTTTTATGTATAATATATATAGATAGATAGATTTAGGTACTTAAATAGTCAATCTGTCAATGACAATAATTCTATTCAGTAACACATAAATAGTATAGATACATAATTATTTTGAAAGTAAGAGTTCAGGGGAATGACATGCAGTGGTCTCCAAGATGTTGGGCAAACAGACTGAATCAAACAATTACACCAATAAATCTCAATAAAACTAAACCTGTCTCATTCCGCAAAAAATATAAAATTTATACAAAGTATGATTGTTGATTTTTTACCCTTTTTGAATTCATTGGCATCTCAGTACTTCATTTGACTTTCTCCTGTAATTTGTTATGCGAAAAATATGATATGATATGAAAAAACATTCGATGGCACGTAAGCATGGACTAAAGAATTATCAAACTGAACTGCTCCTCACTTGTTCTGATAAGGGTTTTTGATTTTTATTGCGGTTATGCTTTAGATCGTTAAGCGTAACCCCAAAGTTTAAAGGCATTTTCAAGTATAAGGAAAACTATCTTTTCTCAGCCGTTAGAAATTAAAATATTTATTCCGAAAATTCTAACACATATTTTGATGAAACATTTTTCGTATTAATGCTTTCATGAATAAAAAAATGAAATTTTAGTGAAATTGTCAAAGCATAAAAACTGCGGAGGTCAAGTGATTAAATCTAATAAAAATTAATTTTAACTTCATTTTCCTTTACAGAAGACGATTCATGAGCAATTTAACACGAAAAACAATAGCTACGGGAAACTCTGACCTAGACTATACATCGACTGCGAGGTAAGTTTTTTAAATTTTCACTATTATCAAATTTGTAATTGCTTCATAATCTAAACCCGCCCCGTCATTACGAAAAAGCTTTCAAAATAATAATATAAAAACAATTTCATAAGACACCTCTGATTACTGGGTGGGTTAAACAAATCGAAAATTTATGCCTCCTTTAGTTAAAAGCCTTGCCTAAATTTTCGAATTTAAATACAAAATTCTGGTATCCTCATGTCAGGAATCCTACTGAGCGAGATAATTCACAAATTAATAAAATTTAAAAATGAAATGAAATAAGGACAGAGTGTATTTTAAGCTCAATAACCGAAATCTTTTATTGAGTGAAAAATATTTCAGAAGGTATTCTGAATTTTTAAAATTGCTATAACGCAAAGTTTTGTATTCCATAGGGCTGTTTACAAAAGCCCAACAATCTGTGGCTTATTACCATAATGCAAATTGCTTGGTTGTAATAGCGAAACACGCAGAACAAGTTGTGAGAATGAACAAATTCCACAATGTGTTCAGCGCCGCATCTGATGTAGCCAAACTGCAGTAAAGCCCGTTAATACGTATATGAAGGGACCACGGAAAAAAATGTATTATGCAGGAAAATTAGTATACGGAAATAGAAAAATTTATAATTTAATTAAAAAAAACAGTATACCATTTTTTTTAAATGTCCTATGAGAAAAAATTTGAAGGGAAAAAAATTATGAAGTAATTAATAATTAGATCCATTCTATATGGGCAAAAGTGTGGAACTTTCAAAACTTTTTATGAACTAGACTTTGAATTTAAAAAGTTCTGCGCTAATTCTTTGAAAAGGCCATTGAATTTTCTGATGGAAAGCTGAAAAAAAAACTATTTTTCTCAAATATTTCTAAAGTTTTAATAATGAACCAAATCAGACCTTCTTTAAAAATGTAATAGGTGGGAAAACGTTTTAACCAGCAACGTCTTACTTAGGAAATTTTACTCAGGTTCAGTATGGCAAATCAAGGGACCTTAATAAAACATAGTATTTTGCGGGAAAACATCGTATGTGAAAACGTTATAACGGGTTTTACTGTACTTTCATGACATTAAAATAAATCCGAACAAAACTAGACTCCAGACTGAATTTTCATAAATGCAATTGATACATATTATGAATAACAGAAGAAAAAATCCAATGCCACCCTAGTTTGTTCACATTTATTTTAACATCCTAAAAATAATTAGGCTAAATAAGACATGGAATTAAAATAAATGCGTAGACCATATTGTTAAATTCGTTCACTTCCACAAAGTGAATTTTGCGTCGTGGTAATAAGCTACAGCAGTTTTGAAAATGTAGAGAACACAAAATTTCACATTTCAGCAAATTTCAAAATCTAGAACGTATTCTGAGCTATTTTACCTCATTAAGTTTAACATAAATATTAAATTCATCTTTCAGAATTAATAACAAAAAATAGAACAGTCTTCAAAAAAAAATGCACAAAAATGTGAAAAATAATTATTTTAAAATTTTCTCAACAAGATCTAGGTTTAAGAACTGGAATTATTGCAGTCGGAACTAGTTAAGAAGTTTTGTCATAAAATTGGAAGGAACTGAGGCAGGTATAAAGCCTAAATGTGGTAAGGGGAAAGAATGTGGACTTCAATAGACCTAGATCCTACTGAGGCAATTGTAAGAGAATTATATTTACTTTTTAATGCATTTTTTATTGCATTATCTTCAAAGACAGTTCAATTTTTTGAAAAAAAAATTTTTCAACGAATTTTCATTTCTAGCGTTAGTGGCAATATTACTTTAAAACTAACAGTTTGTTTTTTTAAAGGTAACTCCAAAACTACCTCATCGATTCTGAAAATAATTTAATGGGACCACCACAAAATCATCCTCTATCATTTAAAAAAAGTTCATCAAAATCAGTGCCCAGTTTGAAAAATTATACTGAAACAAAAATACAACATAAAAAAAAACATTCATACTGATCGAATTGATAACCTCCTCCTTTTTTTTCTCCAAAGTCAGTTAAAAATGGCAGATATTATTGAGAAATAATTCCATTTTTGCAAAAAGACCAAGAATTTCATTGTTTCAAAAATAAATTAAATCAAAATCCTGCTGGAACAAAAATACATACTTCTCCATTCTTTGTTTAAAAATAAAATATAGCGCAAGCAAAATGTTGAAGAACCTTGCCATTTATCAGGTATAGGCTGTTAAAAAAGTCCTGATTGTTAATTATATAAAATATCATCCTACACAAGATGCAAAAGTGAGTTTACATGACTCGGGAATTGCTCACTTTGTTTTGTAAACTCCCTCACATATAATCCCTCACTTTTGAACCTTGATGTGAAAAATACTATTTTCTATATTGATGAAGGTTGTTCTGAATAATCTTCTTACGTAGATTTTTATATACTCATACTTAATCTAAAAACATTTTATACTGCAGGGTTTATAAACAAGATTATTTTTCTGAAGTATACCTTTGCATAGTAGCATAAATACTTAAGGAGACCCTTGTTTCCTAATTGGGAAGAGCGACTCTCAGAGCTAAATAAGAATGACTGGACCCGCATATTAATACATGGCTGAGTGAACCCTAAAAAGAACACAATTTTCTGCCTTATCCATATGATAGTGGCCAATAGATCTTTAGGATATACCTAATCCAGATAAGAATAAGAAAGTCCCACGTGTCCACATGTAGGTGCATGGATACCCAGTTGCTGTATCTCACCAATTTAAATCAAATGCCATGATTATAAAACCAATAATTGAGCAAATATTTTCTGCAAATGCTTAGTACATCTTTTTTTATGTTTTTAGTCTGCTGGTTGGGTGAATATGAAGGTATCTAAGACTTTTAAATCTTGTGAAATCAAGTTATATCTATGCATAACAATAATGTTGGCACGGATTTTCATGTTTAACTGGGTATCCATACATGCTCTATATGAATGAAGGCACTCAGTCACAAGCAAGAAGATGACAATGTCTAACACATTTTGCTTGAGTACTGAGCTTAACAACATGAGTGCTAAGAAGGACAAAATGGGTGAAGATTTACCAGCCTGAACAACCTAATAAATGTAATTCTGCACCACTCATGCAAATAAGGTTGTGTGCCTTCCTCTTTAACAGGAATGGTAAAGAAAAAAATTAGTTGAGAGTTGGATTGAAATAAAGTAGAGGGACAGACAACACTCTCCCACACCATCCCCATTAATTCAGCAGCTGTAGAGTATGTGCCAATATAAAAAATGGAAGTGGGGGCACTGGGTTGTCTGCAACACTAAGGATACAGATGCTTTTTGGTGCCCACTGACAGTTATAAATCATAGGTAATTACATGTTAGATCATTACAGAAACACGTTCTATTATAAAATTTAAACATTTATGATAAAGAGCAATAAAGTTAGGCTTCGATAATAATATTGATAAAGTAGCAATAAATATGAGGTTCATAGCAAACAGTCTAGAACATTCACTGCATACAGGTAATGTCTGATGAACTGTTTAGCTTATTATCAGATTTCAATGAGCTTCTTATCCAGTTAACTTGCAAATTGGGTATTAAAATTGACCTTACACAATGGTTAGGGTGAGGATGTGGAAAATATATGATTCATGACACAGGAAAATGATTGAGACAACTTTCTCATTTTGACCAATTTTTTTTTCAATGTATGTACCTGCATAATTATGCATGTATATACGTATGTATCTATGCATGTATATATGTATGTGTTGTGGTGTCAGAAGGTGACAACAAAATCAAACAATATGAATTTTAGAATTCTGTAGTCATCACAGGCTCAACATATATCTCCGCTTGTAGGACATTACTAGTATGCAGTGAGGGTTCAAAGACCAAAATATTTAGATAATACAATGCCAAACATTTCCAAAACTGCAATGTTTGACATCATATATTCCAAAGATAAATTTTGCTAAGTAGGGCCAAAAGGGAATAAACTACCAAAATGAAGAGATGAAAGGAAAAGATAATAATGCAACACAGTTTAACCAAGTGAAATGGATCAATTTCTCCCCAGGGTTTAACAAGTTGACAACCAAGGACAGCTCATAGAAATATAAGACTAAAACATGGAAATGATGTCGTCATTGGTTGCACGATTTTAAAGAATTTTACAATGAACATTCAGAAACTTTAGCATGTTGACAACTTAAAAATTAAAATCGAACAGTAGTGAGTAGAATAACAGCTTATAATAAAATTCACTCGGAATAAAATAAATACAAATTTTTTTTAGGTGCCTTAAAACGGATACTGTTCATCATCTTTACCCCTAATCCTTTTGTGAGGTCAATTTTAATAACCCGTTAGCAAGCAAACTGGGTAATAACAGTATGCACTTAAACATTTTTTCCAATAGCAGGGCTTCACTCCCATATTCCCCTCAGCTTCATCTCTGTCTATCAGACAGACAGAATTACAATGAATGTTAATTTAATTTCGAACAAAATATTTTTCTTGCTCAAAATACCAAAACTGCCACTGATCTGGCCACATTTCCCCACCTAAATATGTACTATAAAGTCTGGGGACCGACACCAGGTAATGACATTATTTCATTTAATACGCCAGAATTTTCAAAATTCCGTCGAGGCTATATTCAGGGAGCTAAACATTCTCGCTCCACTGCTCGTTAAATGGTTTACTAAATAGTTTTCATCGTGGATTAGTACAGCAAGCAAAACATACTTCCCTAACCCAACCACCCTTTGTCCCTTTCACCGACCACCCTTATATGTATACTTTGGAAAAACAAAGTGGCAACGTATTCGCGTAAACGGTCGATATTAACTTCGAGTCATTTATATTCGGATAAAAAATTGTTTTGAATTTTATATCAATTTTTCAAACGGAACCGGAAAAGCGTGTTAGGTTAATCATAAGCTTGCTTTATTTCTTTTTTTACGCGATGATGCACGCTAAGGGTTTGAACGCTTTTTAGCCTACGCGTGTATTTATTTGGTATAAAATAAAAAAGGAAAAAAAATTAATACGGAGTAGGCAAATACGAATAAAATAACAATTTTTTTACCTCTCTTTTTCGGAATTACGCGAATCTTTCTCCATAATATTACTTACTCCTTTTGTGAATGCAACTGTGTGAAATTCAAATAAGAAGAAAAATACACGTTTAATACAAATTCTACAACCCTTTTTCGATAAATTACGATCTAATATTGGAATTCGAATACATTCTTCGCTCCATGTTGACAGTTTTTGTCCAAAATTGATAACTACGAAAATATAAAAAAATTATATTTTCATCAAACGTGTAATATACCGAGTGAGTTTCGAAATAAACCAACCCGCAGAATCAGCTAATACCTTTCGCTACACCGATGAGAAAAAGCAAGTAAACAACTTTGACAAAAATGTATTTTTAAGAATATGATTTCATTAGTGTAAAAATGTTGGGTGAAACCTAGTGCACTCACATATTACACAGTCATATATATATATACACTCACAGTATGACGACGCAATGCTAAATAAAACAAACATAGCTGTCTTCCTTGGTACTACAACACTTTTGTTTTCAAGTAAGTTCCCTACAGAGACTTACAGCTAAAGAGATCCCGAAGGAGCTGATCAACAGTTCGAGTATATGTGTAATGGAGGGCAGATTCTCCTGTTTCCGTTCTTCAAAAATAGAATGTTTTGGGGAACGAAATTATTTAAAATGTATGTCTATATATTTGTAAATCTATACATAATAACATGCAAAACCAAAATTAATTTCATTCCCTAAAAACGCTAGCTATGTCTGAAAACAACTATGCATCAAAATAGTATACAAATCAGCCCTCCATTAACATAAATGATTATATGCACCTTCATGGTATATAAAGCATATGATTTTAGAACAATGCATAATGTAAATTTTTATTCATCATTTTTCACTTTATGCACTGCCTTGTGGGCATACGTTACTCTATCTCTTTCATCACTTTTCATACTTCCATTGTGAAAGTAAAAAAACTTCTGAAGTGGGAGTGTGGAACTACTTGCTACTCACACAAAAGCAATTTAAAATTAATAAAAAATTCTCTAAAACTAAAGGGGAAATTGAACTAACCTTTAAATCACAAATTTTCAAATATTTTCAAATTTTTACACTTTCCTATTAGAGTTGTTCAAAAATTTCTTAAAATTTATCTGGATAATACACAGGAAACCTTTTGAAATTTTTTTTTCAGAAATATTCAAACACAAAAATTTATTCTAATAAAAAATAGAAAATATTTTTTTTCGGTTTTTAGAATTAAAACTGGAGATAACTTGATGATTTTTTTCATGACATTCAATTGAAAATATACTGAAATGAAAAAATTGTGATGAAAAAAACTAATGGGACAAAGAGACTATCAAATTTTGAAAAACCCTAACAGGAACTGATTCCAGCTGAAAGTCTATATACCTATAATTATGTTACTGGCAGGGATTGAAAAATGGAAATTGAATTTTTTGGAAACGGAAATCATATTTTTTTACGCTGGAAACTAAAATAAATTGAAGAACCGAAATTCTGAAATGGAAACTGAATCAGAAACATTAAACGAATTTAGTTTTAAAACCAATAATGGAAACGTAACAGAAAATGAATGATGAATCATTTTCACTCCCATTTCTGACCTGATTAATTTTTGATTTGGGTGAAAAAATTTGTAAAAATATTGAAAAAATATTGATATATTTATATATAAACAAGATTTGGAAAATTTTAAATGAAGAAAAAAATTTTTTTTAATGGAAATGGAAACAGAACCTAAAATGAAAACTGAATGAAACATTTTGACAAAATTATGAAATATAATGAAAACTGAAACGAAAATAGTGGAAATGGAAACAAAAATAACTAACTAATGATAAATTTCAGAAAATCAACTAAGAGAAACAAAATGAAAAAACATAGCATTTCTCAATCTCTGGTTACTGGACACAAAGTAATTTTAGAAATTTAGAAATTATATTTTTGATAAACCTTTGAAGATAGTAAGAACTGAAGAAAATGACAAAATGTCTAAAACATTAATAGGAATTTTATTCCGACTTATTGCTTTTGGATGCCTAAGTATCTACAATAATATAAAATTTCCATAACCAGATAAAAAGAGAAGTGAATTGTTCACTAGGATGAG
Source organism: Ericerus pela (assembly GCA_011428145.1). Taxonomy (NCBI): domain Eukaryota; kingdom Metazoa; phylum Arthropoda; class Insecta; order Hemiptera; family Coccidae; genus Ericerus; species Ericerus pela. The sequence continues at coordinate 42,097 of WOFM01002265.1, forward strand.
GAATGCAATTGGAAAATATGAAGTGGATTCAAATAATTAGGTACTTATTTCCTATTACCTTTTATCTGAATGAGAGAAATACTTCACACTATATTATATACTACTGAACCGGCTTTCAAGAAAAATTTTACTTCAGAATTCGCAAAAAATGCACAAATTTTTAGGATCAAATTTTCTAAATCCCAAAGATATTGATTGTGGATGGTTCTCTCCCATTTTTCACTTGAAATCTTATTACCAGTATGAGGCAATTTATGAAGTTTTTACAGTCAATGGCCATAATTGTCCCAAAAATATTTCCACCACAAAATATTGAAGTAAAAACAAAATTATTCCAGAGTTTAGCCAGTAAAATTTTTGAACATGAAGCAGATAAGGGATCCAGAATATTTGACTAAATTCCTATTGGGGTTTTTAAAAATTTGGCACAGTTTCATTGTCTTATTAAGAGTTTTTATTATCTATAATTTTTTCATTTCAGAATATTTTCAATTTTATATTATAAAAAAAGTTATGAAAGTATCCCCGGTTTGATTTTAAAAACAGAAAAAAACTATTTCACTTTTTTTTATAACGATAAATTTTTATGTTTGAATAATACTGAAGTAGAAAATTTCATTGTATTTCCTTGCTGTACTATCCAGATAAATTTTAACAGATATTTGAACAGCTCTAAAGGGAAACTGTAAAAATTATAAAATTTAAAAAAATTTGTCATTCACAGATTAATTTAATTTCCTATTTGGTTTTTAGAGAATTTTATATTTTTAAATTGGTTTTGTATGAGTAGCAAGTAGTTCCACATCTTCGTTTAAGAAATTTTCTAACTTTACTAGCGAAAGTATGAAAAGTGATAAAAGGGTCAAACACATCTGTAAATTCTTTATCCACCGGCTTATACGAATACGTCACTTTATATACCATAAATGATTTGTAAAAAAAAAATTTACACAATTTGCATTTCTTGCACAGTTGAGGGTACTACATTGGAAATGATTTTTGTATTTCATTTTCATTTTGTTAAACACTATCCCCACTTGAAAGTATTTTGTACTCACGATTTTTTTGTGAAATTTGTTTTCACTTTTTGTTAGTTCAACTATCCTACGTAATGGCGGCTTAAAAATGGATTATCTAATTTTTCTATTTGTTGGTACCTGGTAACCAATTTCAAAAACCTTTTGGATTTAGGTATTTGATTTTGAATATATAGGATAGATATCTATGGAATTTTTTGGTTTGGTTTCTAACATTTTTATCACTTTTTGTTGCAAACTTTTTTCATTTTTCGTTGCATATGACGTCATCTTTTTACTATGTACTTCAGGTAAAACATTTCCAATGTTAAAAGTGGCATGGCTGAGATTCAAGCAAGGATCTAACGACTTATTGTTTCGAGGGTTACAGGAGAGCGCTTCAGCGGTGTTTAGTAGGGAGGAAAATAAAAACAATATTTTAATTTTTCTGAAGTTCAATTTCTTTTTTTAGGGGATATTTCGAAAAACAGTGTATTACAGACGTGTATCTCAAATAATTTTTTTTTTTGTTCTAAAATATTTATATATTCAACAGTTTTTCGTTTTTCAAAATTTCTTGAAAGTAAATTGTACATCCTTCAAATATTTGGGAATTTCTTGAGAGTAAAATCCTGGAATGGAAACATTCCTATATACACTCTAAACGCATTTTAGAAAAAAATTAATGTATTTTTTATTGTTTTTTGAATATGCATTATGCGAGAAGGCCGGGAGGAATCACCCCATTCCCCCATCTCTCCGACCCTACCAATTTGCAACAAGTAAACAACCTGCCAGCTTCCGAGGCACTCACCCACAACTTTAGGCAGCAGGAGATTTGAATAGCTAACGGTTATGAGAATGGAATGTGTAAGGCGTAGTTTATGGGCAGGGGAATGTAATTTTACGATAATCCATGTTAAAATGGGAACACGACCAATAATCTATCAGTTGGATGGCAAAAACGGTCCTCTATTTTACCTATTTATCAACGTCATCGTCTGATCTAATGTGCCAAACACAGTTTCCAATTCGGAATCAAGCATGAAAGCTAGCATTAAGTTCATCAAAAATCTCTCTCGTCCCGTTACATGTTTGTACAGCATAGTTGGTCTCTTTTTTTCCCCCAATATTTATTAATCACTTTACATACCAGCTTGAAGCAATAAAAAACGGCCTTTTCGTGTTTATCTCGACCTTTTTGGTCAAACGACGCGACCAGTAGGTACCAACAGTAGCCGTAGGAGACGAATATTCCAAATCTGTTGTGTTCGTGGTGGATTAATAGTGGTTTTGTTTTGAACGCGAATTATGTTTGTTCGAAAGACGGATTTTGTAATAGGTTACAACCCCTCATCCAACATTTCCGTCAAACTTGTCAAAAATCTTGAACAGAATTTGCGATCTGGATTGGTAATCAACAGCCAAAAATAAAATAAATAAATAAAACAAAACAAAACAAAACAAAAAACATAGCCTACTGAAATGAAAAAATTTGATGGTAAGTACATTTTCATTCACACCTTATTGGTTTTAGCAGCTTACTGTGGTCTGTAGAAAAACTAAGTCCACCACCCATTTTCTTCATAAGCCCATCATTTTGCTGCAATATACAGTAAACTAAGAAGGGTTAAAACCATCTTGAGTTTTTTGATATACAATAATTTAGAAACTTTAAATTTAGAAGCTATCTTTTCTTTACATAGGCACTTCTATACCAAGATGAAAAGAAAATGTTACTTTTCAGTGACTTCATTAGAAAAAAAAAATGAATATACATAAGTTTAATTTTAAAACCGGAATATTTCAAATAAACTCAACTGAGTTACATATTAGGCCATTAGATACGGATTATTTTCACGTCAATTACATCGAAAGATCTTCTCCAACAGCTCCAAAGTTAGCCCATTACAAATAGGGACTGAAATTAATTTTAACCACTCAAATACACAAGTATTCTACAACAAATGCACAAGTAATTTTATGGATGTAAATGGAAGAATTATTGAGTTTGAATGAAAGAGCAAAGGGAAAAAAAGAGATAAATGGAGTACAGGGCATGAAAGAGGAATAGAATTTTAAAAAAGCTAAAACAAGTTAAGCAAGCCGGAGCGGCAGGGAAAATATGGCGATTAAAGCTACAAAAACCAAGGTAATTTTTTTCTGTTGGGTTTCAGCTTCTTAGCCATTTTGCCAGCGTCTGGGCGTTGGATAGAGGGATCCAAGCAACCAGTAGTCTATTAGCATGAATTTTTCAATCGAATACTGGTGCACCAGTATAACCGAATCCAGTACACCACCATTTTGTGTTGAGAATGTGACCGCAGCCGGTTTTGATCTCACGAAGCCTTTTGACTGATACGCTAAGCAACTAATCACTTCGCCACGTAGACCATTGTTTTAAACTTGCAATATACATTTTAAAACGGAAAAATAAGTTCTTCAAGTTTATTCAAATTTGTGAAATGCAATATAACTGATATTGGATTCTTTCTAAAACTCAATAATTAATTAGCTGTGTAATATGGCATAGTAGGTGGTGTAATGATATTTTCTGTAGCCATCACAAACTAGAACTTTTGAAACATTTTTTTAGAGCCAGAAAATATGTTTTTTGTAACATATGAATGGAATGACGCACTTTCTAAGCATGTATAACATACTGAAAGTGGATTATATTATCTCTTCTCACGTTTTTGAAGTGAAACTTCTTTAGGCAGGGTAAACGCGATCAACATAAAACGTTTTCGTTTCACATGAAACGGAAATGGGGGCACACACACTGACACACACACACACACCCGCACAGCAACAACATGAAAGGAAAGCTGTATAATCACTTAGGGTGCCTCCAGGAATCTGGATTTCTTTGGCGCTCTTAGAGTTTGTGGCAACACATTTTGTGTGGCGTAAAAATATGAGGAAACATAAAAGGTGCCTCCGTACTAAAACTGCTTCGCATTTGGGGCAATTTAAATTTTCCGTCGTCTCTAGAAAATGGTATATTATTTTGTACTGTAGGTAGGTGACATGTTTTGACAAAAATAATAATAAAAGGTGGTTTGGGGGGCAAAGCCCCAATTAAGAAAATAAATAAAAAAGTTAAAAAATAAATGAAAAAGAAAAGAAAAAAAAGGGGTTGTGGGCAAAAGATGACAAAAAATTAAAAAACATAAAAGGTGCCTCCATACCAAAACTTTTTCACATTTGGGGTGATTTAAATTTTCTGTCACCTCCAAAAAAGGGTATATTATTTTGTATAGTAGGTAGGTAACGTGTTTTGAGAAAATAAATAAAAAGGGGGGTTTGGGAGGCAAAGCCCTCCATTAAAAAAAAGAAAAAGGGGGTTTAGGGGGTAAAACCCCATTAAAAAAATTAAAAATATAATCATACAAGCACAACCCACACTCTCTTAGGTTAAAAAAAAAACATCAATTCATCTAATTTTCACTCTTGAAAGTTCAACTTCAAAACTGTGTCCCGGCACAAACTCATTTTTTTTTGTTCTTTTATTTCATTTCCACAGCTTTCTTGTATGTTTATTTTTTTATTATCTTCACGGATCTCACTACTTTTTTCCACACGTATATCAACTTCCTTATTCACTAAACACGTGCTTTTTAAATAAAAGAGAAAAAGGACAGAATTTAATTTCAGATATTTAACTATTCAATTTTTTTTTCTTAAAATTCTCTGATGAGATGGATCATTCCTGGGACCATGAGTAGCTGAGGTAATTTTTAACAACTAGACTTCAAGAGCTACTTGAAAAGATAAGGATAGAGATAGTTCGCCTATAATTGTTTATTTCAAATTTTTTTTTAATTCACTGAAAATAATTGAAATTCAATGGCTCAACGTAATTTTCTTGTGGGGTGTGATGGGGTGGTGATCTTCTGAAGATTTTATTTTATTATACTCATTGAGAATTATTTATTATTACGCCTTCTTTTTTTCACTATCTCACTTTTTTCTTTTTTTTTCACTTTTTTTTCACTTTTTTTTCTTCAGTTCTATCACTTTTTTTCTTTTTTTCATGTTTTGGTCCCCCCTTCCACATTCCTTTCACTTATTACAAAAAGTATGGAGTCTAACAGATGAGGAAAGACAATTTTGTAATTGCCTATTACCCACACTAATTAGACAATATACATCAGACTTGGCATAGGTAGTTATTTACCATTGCAAGATTGATGCATTCTGAAGTTGTATCACATTTTTGTTGGAATTGTTTTTGTTTTTCATCTTCTGAGATTTATTACAAAAGTTTCCATTGTCTGGTAAGGATAGAAAATATTATTTCTCAACTCATACACCAAGAAGAGGTTATTATTAAATCAGTTTTGATTAACAAAATATGAGATTTTCAAAGCAGTTTGGAACATCAAAAATGGTTTTCATTTCGTCACCAAGTGTAGAAACAGTGTAGAAATGAATTTTTTCTCAGCTATTTGTTGTTTATTTCTTCACGGCACCATTTACACGTACGTAAGTTGCAAAATGTCACTATAAATAAGGGCCATTTCACATGGTGATGCTTACACAAACAATCAAGTTCATTTTTCGATAGTATTTAATTTATCTAAAATTCTATTCATGAATGAAGTTTACCTGTTTAATCAAATAAATAATACTCTTTTTGGTGGATTCGTTGAAAAAAATATGTACTCAACTAGTTACCCACTCATGATCAACTCGTTGGCAACCACTCATTTTGCTAACTAGTTGAATAAAATACTAGTATTTCATGATTATTGATCAGTACCAAATTCATGATTTCTGCATCAATATACTCGCACTCTTAAACATATTTTCTTCAGTCAGTTCACTCTAATGATTGGTAAGAATTTTCTTCGGTTTCAATGGTAGATAAATCAATTAGAAAGGTATAAAAGAATTATCAAATTTGCTGACCACAATAGCTCCTAACCTGAGTTACCAGGGGCGTATTTGATCATCTTTTTCAGGAGGTTAAAACTTTAGAGACATTATTTTATCTAAAAATAAATCCGTCTTTAGCGACAACAGATAGTTGGAATGATGAAAATCAACCTACAAATCTACTGGACGGACACCTACCACCAAACTACACACTAACGAGTGTCTCACCATTATCATCACTTCAGCAAAATTAATTAATTCTAACTTACCGCGCTTTCATTCCAAACTCCTTCTGGCCATAATAATCTCTCAACAAGCCCTTAACTTCACCCCAGCGACGAAATTAATTCGTTTAGTCGGCGAAACTTGGAAATTTGAAGCAGCCAGCCAAGTGCTCCAAAACAAACGTACGACTGACACGTTTTTCTTCACACAAAAACAAACCGCACAGGGTACGTGTGGGGGAATAAAACAATTCCGAGGTTTTTCGAATTTGCGATGAAAACTTTTTACCCAAGCCGAAGAGGCGTAAGACTTTGCGACGATATTAAAGCTAAAACTGATGTTTTTCGGGTCCACCACCGTGTCGCCAGGAACCTAAATGAAAAAGTTTTAATCTTTTTGTAAGTGATACTACTCTATCCCTGGTATAGTAATTGATTTATTCCAGCGTTTCAGTCTCCACGGACGAAATACTTCTCATAGCGATTCTCGCGTTTAACTTAATTATTTTGAAAAATTTCCTAATATTGACTAAAGTCGAACGTTCGCAGCATTTACCCGTCCATGAGTATTACCAAAGGATTCTTCTTCATTTGTACTGCGCAATTTTTCTACTCACTGAGAGTGAAGAAAACCACCAAGTTAAGATAAATTCGCGTAAAATTAAGTAACCAGGAAAGAGTCAATTTCTTTTTTCTCCAAAATTGTCTCAGCCTTACAATAATTAGCGAATCGTAGAACATCTACGAAAAACCACCAATTAATGCAGAATTAATGATGGTTCCAAACAGAAACGTGAATGGGAAATCTAGGCCCGATGGTTTTTTATTTTATAGGTACTTGAAAATATTTTTAAATGATACTCGAAACAAGTCCAGATACTAACATGGTCCGGGTCCAAGGAGAATCCCCCTTTACTCACTCTCTGGACGTTTCTGGAATCGAATAATTTTACCAGACTGATACATTGTGTTCCCTAAGAAGCCTCCTGAATCTTAATACTAGATAATACCAGTGGCATATCTAAGATGGCCATTAGGCGGTAACCCCATTGGTTAGAAAAAACGCAGCAGTAAACGCTTTTATGATATTGTAATTAGATTTTCATGATCAGAGGAGAGAGGATTTATGAATAAAGATGATTAGAAAGGGAAAAAATTAAAATTGAATTTGACCCCTCCCTTCAGAAAATCCTGGATCCACCACTGAATCGAACACCTTAAAACAAATGATTGATAAATGAGTACTGTTATTAACGGTTAAGGCATCAGGTATACTAGACAGGGTGTCCGGAGAAATGTCAGACATATTTTGCTGTCATCTATTAGAAACGAATTGCAAGATTTTACTTCCCGAAAAATTTCGCGCTTATTATCTAGCAAGGAAAAGGTCAAACATGCAACGATCAAGGTTCATGTAAGATAAAACTTCACCTTTTCAAAATCTTCTTCTCTCCTGTCCGAAAATAAATCAAAATTAGCTGGCTCGATTGCATGACGTGACTAAACGCATTTTTGCGATATTACAAAAGGAGATGAAAAATAAACTTACCAAATTTTTAAATTGTATCGAAGCCATTTTATTGATTTAATAAATGTCTGGAATAGTTATCTTGCGAAAACACAGTCATAAATCTTCGTTAACGTACTCCCTGAAAGAAAAAATAAATTACTAACCGTAAAAAAAATAGCTCCCACGATATTCAAAATTGAGGGACCTTGTCACATAATTTGAAATGAGCAGCAGAAAAATTCAATGATAATTTTATTGGTAAAATTCTGTTGGTTCTCCGAAAATATTATGTTACCCATTTTAGATGAGAAAAAGTCAGAAAAATATAATTTGAAAAAATTTGTTTAGTATCTTGAAAAAAGGGTTACCACGAGAAACTTTTAGTAAAAATCTCTTTCAAAATAGACTATAAATGAATCCAGTCACTTCTTGCAACAAGATCATACAACCAAAATTTTTTAAAAGCTACGAATGTTTTTTAGAAAGAAAATGTCTTAAAGTTATTGGCCAGGAGCACAACAACTAATTATTAATGATTGATACCTACGGAATTAATTTATATTATTTGCACCCGTGTACAAATGAGAAAATTATTTTCCACCGACTCATCGGTCTTTTGTACGGGATAAATTTTATAACACTGAGCTTTTTTTGATGCGTTTCAAATTATTATAAACTTTTATTCTACTCACTACTGCGATTTTAAAATATACTAATACTGCAGCCAACCTTCCGCAATGAAATAATATTTATTTCGCATGAAACTAAAGCCAAAAAAAAGTAAATAAAAGCTTATCTTTTAAAAACTCGTTCTTAACGTACTTAATTTTTTTTCTGTGTTGAGCAGATTTTAAATTAAGTATCGCGATTAATCTCCATCGAAAACCTCGGCCGACTCTTGTTGAAAGTGCTAAAAATTTTAACCTATTCTCTACTTACACATCCATTTTTTTTTTCCGAATCACTCAGTTTAAATTTCAGTATTTGATATTTTTACCTCTTTTTCGCTCTCAGTGAACTCCAAATTAAGGATCATTTTTGAAAACACGTTTCGATAGTCAATTATGTTCTTGAAAGGCCGAATTCAAATTTTAAATTTAGAAACATTTCCACAATTGGAACTATTCTTTTACCTCCCAACGCACTTCACACAACAAATAAGTGTACGTTTCAATGTATTTTTTACGTTGCTTGTCGCGATGGATGATTTTCTATGATGTTTGAAGGGCTGAACTCGAGTCATGACTTGAATAGATCAAAAATGAGGTCTTCATGATTTTGTGTCAGATCGTTTGGGCAATGCTATTCAAAACGGAAAAAGATTAATGCAGTCAATTTTCTACTACTTTTTTTAATACAATTCTCGAAATTATAATGGAAAAGAGTGAGTAGAATATTATTCTGTAATTTCATTTATAGGGAATCCTAAAAAGAACACCAAGAACTCAAAAAACGAAGTTTGATAGAAAAATAATCCACATCTCTTAGAAATTCAGTTTCAGGCCGATACGATATTAATTCGTGTATGAAGAGACATTTTTCGATTATTTTCAACATAAAATTTGAGAAAGTCTGTCAGAAATGTTCCCCAAAAAGCTATGAAATGTAAGATAAATTTCGGCCTATAAATTACAGTACGTAGTACATGTATTCAACATATCAACCTCTTTTTTATTAGCAATGAGGAATAGCAAGACTCTGGTTGTCTTGATTCAGGTCTTAGGCCGGTATTCATAGACGACACTTAAGGTTCACTTACCTAAGGGTCGATTTTTAAACTAATGTAAAGCTGCAAAAAAAATAGTATAGTTGAGAAACGTGAGAAACGTAGCTTCCTTGAGATAAACTATAGCAAAGCTATGAAAAAAAATTAGTTTTGTTGAGAAATATAGCTGAGAAATTCAGATTTTAAATTGACCCTTAGGTAAGTGAACCCGAAATGTCATCTATGAATACCGACCTTAGTCTTGGTGTAGTATCACAAAGTTTTGGTGTGAGTCTCGGCTTTGTTAAAAGGATTTTTACAATATTATTTATGTTTAAATTAATATTTTTGATGTCTACAATAAACTGAACCTATCACAAACATTAGTAATCAAAATTCGAGTCAGCTCAAATTTGTTCCTTAAAAAAAGACACCATTAAATGTCACGCAAAAAGTGACATCCTTCCTATGACGTCGTAATATTATGGACTTGGATATTTCACGCGGACGGCGATGGGCTTGACAGGCGTCTTAGAGACGGCATGGCGAGGGGACTGATTTAACGGGGGAAAACAACACGGGCAATACATCAAAAAAAAAAACGATTGATCGAATCCAATTGAAGGCTAAAGACATAGGTATTCATGATTCGACGTTTTTAGTTACAGCTCAAAAAATCATAATTCTCGTTTCACCCCTCCTCCATTCAGGACTCATCAAGCCATTACTTATGTTAACTATTTGTCACTATCCATACCCATTTGTCGGCACTCGTTATGACGTTTTTGAATATGGAAGGAAGAGAGGTTGCAAAGGCTGCAGCTTTTTGTCATTCACAGTCGAATCTTGGTTTTAGTCTTCTCTTATCGATCTTGAATTTTCATACTTAGCCTTGGTCGTACCTATTTATTCTAGTCATAGTCTTAGAGGTATGGGATTGTTTGCAAGACTAAGAACAATTTTTCCTATCGCTATACTCTTCATAAACTTTCTTACTACATTGAATATATTTAATTTTGGTTAGAATATCCCTAAAATGAATAAATTGAACCGTTCAACTTTGTCTGTCTCTGCAAGGAACACCAAAGAGTGCAGTAAACGCACCTAGGTCAAGAAATGTTTTTTTATTGGTATGAAAAATTTCTACCGGAATGGTGAAGGATGGCTTCAACAAAAAAAGTTGAGGAAATGTACCTTGGACTTTATACTGTAATAGTTTTCCGGATTTTTAACTTATAAATTCTTGCACGCGGAAAAACGTCAAGAGAACACGAGGAAGAGCCACCAAATCTCTTGGAAATATGACGCCTATTGTTTTTTTTTTGTTTTACCTCCTTTCCTTTTTTCCAGGTTTCTCCTCTCTTTACACTTTGTCGGTTGACGGTTTCGTGTAAGCACTTTTTGAGTAGAAATAAAAGAAAAATACCGACCTCCCGTTGTCTTCGAATTAAGTGCTCCTAGGATTTTTTATATCAACGCGAAAAAATTTTTATACGCACGAAAACGGAAAGTAACGACGACGGTTACCCGCTGTTAACAAAAACACACTTCTTTTAACCCCCTACCCCTCAATCTCACCACTTTCACGCCATTCGCCTATCCCCTGAAAAAAAATCGAGGTCTATGTTACGAGTTTTTGAGAAAATTTTTATTTTCTTTCGCCGGAGGGACAAGTGAAAACCGGAGTTGTTTTCTTCTTATGCGCTATATACGCTGCTCCGGCTGCTCCCCGCGACGTCTTCGTTATTAAACTTCGCAAACCTTGAATGTCAAAAGCTCTTTAACTGTTTTTCTCAAATGTGTACCAAACCAAACTTGTTCTTATAGAAAAATTGAAATCAAATCGTTTTTCCTCCCACTCTACACGTTCTTATACCCTTGAAAAATTTTTCCCTGCTTTTCAACATCTATGTGATGATGTCAAAAGAGTTCTCTGAGTTGTTCTAGGTCAAGAATTGTAACACAAGTAGAATCAAATAAGGTGAATAACCTTCTTCAAAACAAATCATAATTTTCTTAATTGTAAGAGAAATTTGTGGCATAGACGCCGATTCAAAAGGGTGCTTGGGTGCCCCAGCATTCACATCGAAATACCTTCCCGCACTCACAGAAATTTCCCTTCAAAATTAAAAAAAAAAAAACCTACTGTAAATATAAAAATGATTGTACTTCTAATAACTTTACTCTTGCAGAGTGCACCCACAAAAAATTGTTATCGGCGTCAATGATTTCTGGTCTGAGGGCTCTCAACAAAATGAGAAAATTAACCTCATGAAGATGTTATAGCTGGGGTTGATGAAAATTTTCAATTTTCTGACAAAAGGAAACTGTTGATACCATTTTTTCATTTTGATATAATTTTTTTTTTTTAAATATATATATGTTAGGATCACTGCCAAGAATGTCTAGTGAGCCCAAAATATGCTCTAAATGAGTTGTAGTACCATGAAAACAGCCACAACCAATTAGGATAGTGGCCTATGAAATAATAGGTCTATTTTATTAGTCACAAAGATTAACACTTTCAAAACTGGGGTTCTTTTTGTACCAAAACAACACCAAAGGTTATCTATTTGGCTTTATTTTTGTATATGAGGGTAACACCCAGGGTAAAACAGGACAGAAAATCTTACCCTTGTTTGTTAAGTAGGTGTAGGAAACCAGAACAAGAATAGATATTTTGTTTACGCTGATATAAGGTAAGAGATCACTGTTATCAACAATTAGGTACAGAGTTAACTTTGTTACATTTTAACATTATTTTTGAATCAACATTTTTATAGCACTCTTGTGCTGTATGAGATAACCTCATATTAACGTGGTGCTAATCCGGTGTTTAGTATTACACTTGCCCTGACACAAAAATTTGGTAAACAGAACAAACCTAATGCTCAAAATGTATAGTGGAAAATTTTAAAAAGTCACAATGAGAAATTTGCATGGTGGCTTATAGTGGAAAATTACCACAACCCAATTTGGTATTATAAAAATATCATAATCAAGTTTAACATTGAAAATAATTATTTTATTCAATAGGGAAGGAATAAACTTATGCACATACATACATACATACATACATACACACACACGCACACATACACACGCACGCACGCACACACGCACACACACACACACACTTATAATGAGTATCTTGTGAAGTTTTAAACCAATCCGTCTTCTGCTTACATCTTTGTACCTTATCAAAATACATTCGTAACAGTTCTTTTTCTGCGTTTCATTTTTTCAATCCGATCTTCAACCTCATTCCAACATGTTAGCAGAGCGCGGAATTGAAAAATATGTTTTATTTTAGTGATGTGTACCGGTTTTTAAGTAATTTTCAATTTATTAATTCACAGAATAGTGAAGGGCTGTGTCCCATTTAATGTTTGTTATTTTTTTCACAAAAACGTGAAAGGCAAATGGCTGTTAAAGTTCAAATTGGTAATGATTCAAAAGTGAATGTGTAATAATAAAATTTTCATGAACTTTGCTCTAATTTCTTAATTAAATCAAAAACAAATGCGTATGGCAGCAAATTTATGGTCACCGATGCTGAGTACTAAAAGCAAAATTTGGAAGAAGAAAATCAACTTTGAATCGAATTTATGGTATGGAAAACCCTCCAATTACATCAAAAACTGTTGGATAATCTTCATGTTACATTGATTTTATGGTTGAGAATTGCATTTTTCCATTTCTTCAACTACGAATTTGCATTTTACTGGATCTGGTGTCATCGGAAGTCGAGTTCCCATCATTTTTGGACTTGTCAAAGGACCAAGGATCGCAGAAAATCATTGGATAAGTGAAAAAATTTATTTATTAATTCATTTTATTTTTGATTCATTGTGTATTTTTTCATAATTTTGATCTTAAAGCATTTTTTTTGTGCATATTTTCGATAGCGTAGCCTAAAATTCCTTGTTTCATGTTCAACTTTGTCATGAGTTTGAACTCACACTTGGAAAATTTTGCTTTGTTCAATTTTAAGAATACTTGGTCTTATTATCAAAATAGTTATCTTGTGCAAGCTTGTATGCTTTTGACAATAACTATTTTCGAAGACAAGATTATTTTATGATAACAATTCTGAACTTGAAATTTTTCTTTGTTAAACACTCATACAATATTTGATCTAATATATTTAAATCTTTTTACAGTTTGATAAGTAACATACCTTTATTTATGGTCACTGAGTACTTTCGACTGCAGATCCACTCGCAAATTGCTGGAATTTAGTGAAGTTGGAATTTTAATTTTCAATCATATAATTGGTTTTGAATCATTAGACATCGAAGTTTTTGATCAGTTGGTGTATCAAAAGCGGATTCATCGTGATATGGCGGAGAGATTTGATTGTCATAAGTAACAATATAATTAAATATTTAATAATATCTCGATATTTTTTAATTTAATCGATCTTTATAATATAATTTGCATTCCCTATCCTGTGGTTAAGCCCGTGTTTTTGCATAATCAAGTGGTTGAGCCTGTGATACCCTTTAATTATAAGTTCTCATGTTCCAAGGTAGGGTTTATCCTATAATTTTTGTTAATTCCTCCGACAAAAAGAATCGATATGTCAAGATTCGATACAAAAAAGGTCTTCGATGGTAGGAATTACGATGCATGGAAAACTAGTATGATCTCCATGCTATATGCGGAAGGTCTTTATCAAATAATTCACAATAATGAAATGGAAACGATATTTTTAGGTCATATTTTTAGGTCAAAATTTAGATAACTTTTTGAATCCTGAAACTCAGAATGGTAATCCTGCGATTCGTGTGACTTATTTTAGGAATCAGGAAAAAGGTAAAGCTCTGATTTACCAAGGTTTAAATAATGAACTTACAGAAAAAATTAAAGATCTCAGGACTGTAAATCAGATATTGAAAATGTTGTACGAGAGGTACAAAAGTTGTACCCAAGTTACATATATAAACGCTAAACAGGCTTTTCAGAAATTAAAATTTGATAGTAAGGGAAATATGAGAAGATATTTGGATCTTTTTTCTCGATCCACCCAATGTATAAGCGATTGTGGAAAAATTTTGGAAAAACAAGAAGAGATTGAACAGTTGTTAATTTCATTAAATATGGACTATGATATAACTAGACTAGAATTTAATACTTTGCAACAGGACCAAAATATGATAGAAATGTTACATGCAATGCTCATAGAAAGGTCTGATAGGTTATATGATGAAAAAATGTCGAATTTTAATAATAAAAGAAATTATAATTATCTACAGAATAATTATAAAAATTTTAGATATCACAATCCAGAACAGGGGAAAACATATAATAATAATAATCAACTTTCAAATATGCCTGCGAATAATAATAATAATTATAACAAAGGGCAATATAAAACTAATGAAAACAACAAACCTTTACCAAGTTCTGAAAATATAGTTACTAGCTTCAAATCTCATGGTAAAGGACATTTAGCTAACGTTTGTTCGTCAAAGAGAGGAATTAAAAGCCCACAATAATAACAGTGATGATGGTCTGGCACAAAACACTAGATACAAACGTAAAAATCACAATAATAATAATAATAATAATCTGTGGGGACTCACTGGTATGAGGTAAAGGGGCTTGGACCCCTCAACGACAGTTGCCGCCTCAAAGGGTAGGCTAATTATTTGTCTATATGACATTAAACACACAAGACTCGTTTGATCGTAATTACCTGTATGTACTTGCAGGTAATGTACGAGTACTGAATCGTGACACAATACGATGACGTCACAATTCGTACACGAACCAGCCAGACATCTCTTATCTCGATAGGGGATGATATGACCTGGCCGTTCTCACCAATGTACGTGTGTTTGTGTGCGTGTGAATAAGCCGTACATAAACCGCCCGAATCAGCTCTAAAATTGCCAGTGTTCGGTCTGGAACTGGCTTACCCGTACTTACGTACGAAGTGGCTGAACACGGTTAAATTCTGTTGAATTTCCTTCTGGTGAGAATATCTCTCACGACAAGGTATTCCACAGTGGTGACCCCGATGTGATTCTTGGCTATGTCGTGAGGTGTCTGGAGGTGCGTTGCGCTATTACAAAAATTCAGCGCAATGCACTGGCGAGATACTCGCTTGCTCATCAAATAAAAAAAATTTTTTTTGCAGACCAAGACACCTTTTAGGTTGTTGAAGTAGAGTCGGCTGAAGTGGGAATTTATACCCTCTCCTTAAAATATACAAACAAGGAGAAGCAAGACAGTAGACCTGGAGGAAGAAGGTTGGACTCATCCCCCAACCCCCCCAACTTCGACTCGACACTCTACGAATTTAGCAAATCTGGAAGAAGGCCCTCAACACCCAAAATTAGCACGACTGGGAACTGCAATAAATAAAGATGAACTCGCAGTTAAAACGTTGAGAAGTGGTCGAACTTGAAGCCAAAGTTCTGACCTGAAAACACCTGTCCTACAAACACAGGAGCCAGTGTTTTCGACCAGCAAGGAAGGAAGTAGTTCTGTGGAATACGCTTGTCATCAGAAAGACATAGCAATGGTTCCACCACCAACCAAAAACCCACAACCATCGCAGGGAGGAAGTAGTCAGCCACAGCTGACACCCGAAGTCTTGGCACAGATTATGAAACTTTTGCAATTGCAGCCAGGGCAAAACCCCAACTTCTACAGACGGAGGATAAAGATCCCGGAATTTCTGCCCAATGAGCTAGATTTGTGGTTGACACTCTTGGAAGGCAGGTTCAAGACAGAAAACATTACACTGAACCAGCGGTACTTACACATCTGTGGAGGCATGCCCCCGCAGATAATCCGCCACACTCCGGACATCATGGAATGCCCTTTGACAGAAGATGACAAATATGCCTGGTTTGTCAAGAAGATCAAGAACGTATTCGGAAAAACAAAGAATGAAATCATTGATGATGTGATGGGTGGTATGAAGATGGGGGACGACAAACCCTCGATCTTCATGGCAAAGTTAAGGCAGAAGGCGGATAATATCGTAGCCCCTTCTGTCATAGGCAATCAATTTTGCAAGCAACTTCCCCAAAGTGTTGTGCAATGCCTAGCTGCCCTAGGTTCAACCGTGATAAATACATCCGCAGACTTGGACTTCCTTACAAAATCAGTAGATAATGCGCTCGAATACACCAGGTCAAAGCTGGTGGTCAGTGCAGTATCTGCAGAGACTGGAGAACTCGCTCAACTTCGAGCCCTAATAGCTCAGTTGACCGACGAAGTTAAATGGAACAAAAGCCAAGGCTCAACGAAACCCAACAGTAGCTGGCGACAAAGATCTAAATCAAGAAGCAACAACAACAACAGCAATAGCAGAGGACAACAGTCCTGGTCCAGAGACCGCAGATCTAGTTCCAGTAACAGGGGACAGAGTTCAACTCCCCCTAGAGAATCATCTCCCAAAACCCAGTCTCGAAATTGGGATGATAAAAGTTGCTTTTTTCACAACCGGTTTGGCGCAGAAGCCACCAAATGCAACAACAGGTGCAAGTGGTGGGGTAAATCCTACAATAAGGAAGTGTCAAACTAGAACGAGGGGCCATCTATGTGGCTGAAGACCCCTCAGAAAAACACTCATGCCGCCTGTTTGTCAAGGACAGGACTAATAGGAGATGGTACTTAATAAACTCAGGTGCAGACTTGAGTATATTGCCAGTAAATAAAAACAAAAAAGTACTTCCTCCGAAATACTATCTCCGTACTGTGAATGGTGAAAACCTTCCAGCTTACAGACTCGTGACTAGCAAAGTTGACATCGGACCTAAGGAAAAAATGACGTGGTCCTTCACGGTTGCTGATGTTCCAAACCAATCCTGATTTTCTTGCACATTATGGCCTGATCATTGACCTCAAAAATGGCAAACTGATCAATAGTGAAACTAAAAATTGTGTGGATGGCAAAACACATGCTTACAGACTGGACACAAATATATCCAGCTGTACCAAAGTCGACGGACAACTCTTACGGATCCTGTCTGACTATCCTGGAGTCACTCAACCATCAATTCGCAGGCATCCTACATACAAACACGATACGGTTCATTACATTAAAACCAAAGGACAGCCTTGCCATGCTAGAGCACGAAGGTTACTGCCTGACAAACTCAAAGCGGCACGGGAGTACTTTCATCGCATCATTGAGGAGGGCATATGTCGCACCTCAAAAAGCTCATGGAGCTCCCCTATCCACATGACCAAAAAAGCAAGTGGAGAGTGGCGAATTGTTGGAGACTACAGGGCCTTAAATGCCATAACAGTTCCTGATCGCTACCCAGTCCCCAATATAATTGACTTCAACGCAAACATGAAGGGTAAAACGATGTTCACCAAAATTGACATCAACTGGGCATTTCACCAAATTCCTATGGCTGACCAGGACGTACCAAAGACAGTGGTTATAACCCCCCTTGGACTATTCGAATACCTTCGAATGCCGTTTGGACTTCGCAACTCAGCACAAACTTTTCAGAGATTTATCAACAGACTGTTTAAGGAATTTCCGTTTGCATATGCATACTTGGATGATATCTGCATTTGCTCTGAAGGCGGTGAGCAACAGCACGAGGAGAATGTGAGAGCTGTAGTACAGCGTATACACGCTGCCGGACTCACTATCAATGTAGGTAAAAGCTTATACGCACAAACTGAAATTGACTTCCTTGGCTACAAAGTCTCGACCGAAGGTATTTCCCCCTTGAAGACCAAAGTCGAGCCAATACTGAACTTCCCAAAACCCTCAAATGTCGCTGAACTCAGGCGTTTCTTGGGGATGGTGAACTTCTGTAGATGTTGCATGAAGAATGCAGCAGCCGAACAAAGTAAGCTGTTTGCACTAATTAAGACAAGTAAAAAGAAAGACAAAATTCCACTCGAATGGAATGAAGAAGCCGAACAGGCCTTTGAGAAAATCAAAGATATACTGGCAAATGCAACTCTATTGGCTCATCCAGATGAAAGTCTGCCATTATGCGTGAGTACCGATGCATCAGATTTTGCTATTGGTGCAACCCTGTACCAATTGGACAAAGACAACAAGAAGTTACCACTAGCTTTCTTCTCAAGGAAGCTCTCAAAAACAGAAAAGAACTAGCACATACGATAGGGAATTGCTGCGAATTTTTGCTGCGTTGAAGCATTTCAGGCACCAATTAGAGGGTAGATGTTTTTCCGAGTATACTGACCATAAACCCCTAACATATGCCTTCACACAAAAAGCAGAACCGGCATCGCCGAGAAGAGCACGACAATTAGACTATATAGGTCAATTGACTACCGACATCCAGTATAAGTGGAGAACTTAACACTCCATCTGATGCCTTGAGTAGAATCGAAGCTATCTCGGCTCCTGTCCAATTGCCTTATGCTAAAATAGCTAAGGCACAGCTTAAGGATGCAGAATTGCAAGAGTTGTTATCGAACGATGATACTACTCTCAAATTGAGACAGCGAAAAATTCCCGGTACTGATGTTTTATTAACATGCGACATCAGTACAGGTAAGAATAGGCCATTTCTACCGGTAAAATATCGCAGGTTGGCTTTCAACAGTGTACACAACTTGTCACAGGCTGGGCCAAAATGTAGTGCTAAATTAATTTTGGAAAGGTTTGTATGGCCACGAATGAAGTCTGACTGCAACAAATGGGCTCGCAGTTGCCTGAACTGTCAAGAATCCAAAGTAGGAAGACACACTCGCTCACCCCTCAAATCCTTCAAACAGACAGAGCGGTTTAAAACAGTACATATGGACTTGGTAGGCCCATTGCCACCATCTCAAGGACACAGATACCTGTTGACGATAATAGATAGGGCAACACGATGGCCAGAAGCAATTCCTTTACACGAGATGTCAGCTCCCACAGTAGCTGCAAGGTTATACGATACCTGGATTGTGAGGTATGGCGTACCAGAAGTTGTGACAACCCAAAGGTAGTCACCATATTATGTTAACTGAAGAATAAAAAAGATCCACAATGTTTGAAATGCCTATGGGAAAAACAAGACAGCTCAAGGTCATAGATCTTTAGAATTAAGATGCCTTAGATTTAGGAAGGGAAGGACATGAAAACTTAGTACCCCATATACCACTGTGAACATGAGATCACGTCATATTGGCTCTAAACAATTCCCCTTAAGTTCTTTTTAAGAAGCCCGGTAATCCGGTTGACGATCTTTTTACATTTAGTATTACAAAGCACATGGTGTCGATTGATATTATAAGGCAAGGATCTTACTGATTTTGAAGATGGTAGTTGTCCAGTCTGTACTGCTGTGTTAATCACACCATGTGGTGATGGAGAATGTTGATCGTTTCATTATTTCTCTGTCTGGTATTTCATGAACAGTTATCATAGTATATGAATACGAGAACAAATATCCGAAGAAATATAAACCGAAGTACACGAACTTTTTAGCTTTTTATTCTTTTTACTATTTCATTATAATAAGACATGAGCGAAATAAAACGTCAATGTTCACTTTGCCTGTCAAGAACAGAGTGACTTCCCCTTTCAATATTATAGCCAGAAGTCGTACGATCTTTTCTTATCTTTTTTATTATTGGGGAAGTCCACTAACGGCCACATATTTGTTGAGCTCGGTATCTACATTCAACATTTCATTTTATTCTACGGATTGCTGGTTGAGTGTAGGAAAACGTGTATAATTGTTTGGAGGACAGATTGATATGTACGGAGCTCAACACCTCTTCGTAATTTTGATTTATTTATTTGATTTTTTTATTACTACGTATGAAAGTTCTTCACATAATTGCCCCCTTACAAGTTTCCGAAATATACGGCCCAAATATATTTCGGAATACTTGGAGCCTCTTATAATTAAGTCTATTAATAATTATTTATTAAGGTGGTCCCAGTTTTGGTTATAATTGAAAATGAAATTAAAGAATTTTTATTTTCGTTAAAACGTAACAAAACGATCTCTTATAATCTATAACAAAAAAGGGTGACTTGTTCGAGTTAGCCCCTCGATCTTCTTATAACTAGGTTAATATAGCGAAAGTTGATAATAATTAAAGAGAAAATAGATGGAAGGATTTTTCAGAGTGATCTTTAAGTATAACTGATAAATATCTTCATTTTGATTATTTCTGACCAAATTTTTTTTTTTATATATATATATATATAATTATAATAGTAGTCTCAACTTCACCAAGAGATCATGAGATCTAAACTCCTACTTAATCCTTCCAAAAAAAAAATATAAACGTCAAAACAAAAACAAGAATAGGACAAAACGATGAAAATGTGAAAAGAAAAGTAATTGCCGATTTTGTTAAGAGATAGTATTATTTGTAATTTTTATTTTACCGGAGATCTTATTGATAACGGGGTTTTCGGCCTAATCGTTTCTGGTACGGGCATTCCATGGTGCGCCCTTCGTTTGCAAAATAGATCAGACCAGCGTTCAAAGGACCCTTCCTGGCCTTTGCATAGTTTTTTAGGAATGTACGACTGAGAACCACGAGGTCGGAATGCTTGGGTTTCTTTAGTGTCATAACGTAGAATTCCTCGGGGAACACCGTATTGTTCCATCCGGAGAGAGCAAACGTGACTGCCACTGATGAGGTTAGTGGGCCCAAGTCATCCCACATCGGGTGTAGACGGGCTAGTCCCGCGTGATAGGTTCTCATGTCCGTGGTCAGGAGCTCTGAGTTGATGAATGAAACGTGACTCGAGGGATCGATTATCACTCCCTTGAACTTACTGTGGAATACAGTCGTATTGAAGCGGAATGAGCAAGAGATCTCGGAGAGTAGTTAAGAAATAATCTTTTCAAGGGGCTGAATATACTGCATACTCCCTTGGATCACCCCTTGAAAACGAACGTCGGATCCAACCTGGCCCATTTGTTGAGCTTGAATGTTGCTTAGGGCGGGAAGTGATTCCAGCTCCTGCTCAGTCTCCTCTCGGGGTGATGGAGGTCAAATCGGGGAAATAGGGCATACTTGGCGGTTAATTTGATCCGTCGATCTCACGTTAATTCTTGCCGGCTCGTTCATAATTCTGCGAACATCGGCGAGCGTCGCGGGCCTGTTCTCCAACCGATATTGTTGTCCGCTGGCTGCTAGTCTGTTTGAGTGTGAAAGACACCGATCATTTGGTGATGGGCTGAACGTTGGTGGTGGTTGTGGCTGCACCGACTTTTCCTTTTCGATCATCTGCTTCTCGATTGTCTGGAGATCTTTCAATCTTATCTGCAAATTGTCATACTTTAGAAGTTTTGGCGCTCTGGGGGATGGAATCCTATCCATGGGATCATTTATTAGACCTTTCCTCTTTCTCTGACTGGATTCGAGTATACACACAACATCATCTTCATCTTTAATTTTAAGAATCTGTGGCAATTTTTAGAAAAAGAAGGGGCCAAGGATAATGCAGGAAGGAAGGGAGAGAATTTCGAATTGTAATAGTTTATCAATATTAAATTAATTTAATTATTTTACCTCTGGTCGTGGTGTTTGAGATGGCGTAGGTAACAGATCGAGAGTCATCCCACTAATGCGATTGACTAGGGAAGTCATATCGTCGACGATCTTATTTATCTGAATCCCTTGGTCGTTCAGAACGGATCTTACAGCATTGATTTGCTGAAGAGACCTAGCAAGGTTCTCGTTCTCGAGGTTGAGTAATTTTCTCCTCTCCTCTAAGACACGTAGAGTCTCAGTATTTGTCTCCATCGTGGACGAGATCACGTGGGTTACCTTGCCAAGCAGGGAATCAGTATGATTGATCGCCACTGCCAGGGCATTTTTAGCGTCATCACTAAATTTGTTAAAGGTTTTCGGGCGTGACGGGTCCACTAATTTGAAAAGAGAGATTTAAATAATTAATTATCTTAATTCACTCATTTCCTATTCTATTTTAATTTATTTATTTTTCTTTCTTACTTTTCCCTTTTTCGTAGTTTCTTGTTTTGTCTCTCAGTAACTCGAGATTCTCAAAAAATCTTGATGATTTATCGTTGATCGAACACCTTTAATAAAATTCTTTTTTACTAACTCTTTTCTAAGGGAGGACTAGTTAATTAATTAATTGATTTTTTACTTACAACTTTGCTGGCCGATCTTTTACCTATTCTTATATGCTATTTATATGACGATGCATTTAAATTTCACTCGATTCCTGGAGAATTAGAACGAAAATTATATTATACTCTCAACACTGCCCCCTTAAAATAGTTAGAACTTCGAAAATAGTCTATTTTACCTTATTTTCCAGAAGGAGAACTTTTTATCGTTGAAATTTTCGTTTTTTTCGATTACTACGTCGTTTACAAACTTTCGAACCACGTGGTTTCACTTCTATACGAGGGTAGTAAAAAATGATTTTTTTAATAATCGTAGAAATATCACTTAATCATGTTTCTATTTGATGGTACTCACTTGTTCGTTGATTTTTGTTTCGGATCCTCACTTTAATTGTAGTTATTTTTACAATAATTTTACAATTTAATTTTACTGAAACACGTAACTATGTTATTCACGTTTGTTTCGTTGAACTATGTTCGTATATGATTCTGGAAATACCTCGTTTGGCTAGTCGACCAATAGGGTTTCTTCTTTCTATCAAATGATTCTTATCTTCTCGTTGATTGGATTGATCTATTTTTGATTATATGTGATATCGATTTTTTTTTTTTCATATCGATTTGTCTTCTTGAGATCTATTGATTCAGTTCGATTTTTTTTTTTTTGTGAATTGTCATTTAGCAACGATGGATTTGTTTTTGAGTCTTTTGAGTTGCTGATGGTTAATAGTTCGAACTGAATATTTTTTTGTTTTTATTTTTTTAGATCTCTGATTCCACGCTGATAAAGTTTCCCATCTTCAGTGCGAATTATGTAGCTGTTGGAGCCTCTTTTCTCAACAATCTCACAAGGGCCTATATAATTGTGAGTAAGTTTGGTTGATCTTCCTTGTATTTTATCTGATAGTTGGTGATTCTTGAAGTAAATTTTATCGCCTACCTCGAATTCGGTGATCTTTCTATTTTGATTAGCTTTTTTACGTATTTCTATCGAGATTTTCGTATTCTTCAGTGCTTCTTCTTTCGTTTTCTGGTATTTTTCATCGGACATTTTCCGATGTTCTCCCCTTTCGTCTATTTCAACTCCCAACATTAATGTTGAAGGAGGAAAGCCCGTTGTTGTATGTTCAACATCGTTTAACCTTCTCTCGATATCTTTGATGAATTGGTACCAGTGCGAATGTTGTGTTGGACATAATACTCTGAGACAATCTCCGATGATCCTCATTCTAGTTTCAACTGGATTAGAGGAGGGGGTGTACGGAGATGTGAATCTACATTCAATTTTCATTTCCTCCCACACGTTAATCCAGTTTGCGGATGTAAATTGAGATCCGTTATCTGTGAGGAGTGTCTCCGCTTCACCGAATTCGTCCATGAATCTTTTTACTCGATCGATGCAGACGTTTGTGGAAGATTTCCTAATCGGGTACAGTTTAGTATATTTACTGAAAAGATCCATTATAACTATAATATGTTTAAGGCCTAATGGAGCGCTTGGTACTGGTCCATAGAGATCTACTGATAATACTTTTATTGGTTTATCAGCTATCACTGATTTAAACTCACCTTGTAGTGTTCTATTTGAATGTTTTGCTCTTTTACAGGTCTCACAACTAGCTACATAATCTTCGCAATCGGCTTTTAGGCCTGGCCAATCATAATGTCTTCGGTGTATTTCGATAGTCTTGCGCGATCCCGGATGGATGTATTGGTTGTGAAACAATTCAATTATTGGTTGACGGAGAATTGATGGTACGAGCAACCTTCTAGATCCGTCTTGACTGATATAATATGCCGAGTCTTTGTATAATTCTACACGAGGTGATCGTTTCTGTACAAGAGAGCATATCTCTTGATCTTTTTTCTGTAACTCTGGCAATTTGTTTAGCATCTGGTTTATTGAGATTTTCATTTTTGTAGAGACCATCATCAGAACCGCTGCGGATGTATTATCACGGAGATCTATTATTTCTGGTAATGTTCTCAATCTGCTCAACGCGTCGGCAGCTATATTAGCTTTACCCGGAATGTGAGCTATCGAGTCTATATCGAAACTAAACAGGTAAGCTCTCCATCTGGCTACTCTCTGATTTACTGTCTCGTTTAATCTCAGTAGATAGCTTAGAGCCTCGTGATCACATTTGACGTAAATTTTACGATCAACTAATAAGTATTTGTTTTTCTTAATCGTATAAATAATCGCAAACAGTTTTTTCTCAAATGTAAAATAATTCTTCTCGCTCTTTTTTAGCAATCGGCTAACGACAGAAACAACTCGTGGTTCTCCTGTTTCAGGATGGAATTATACGACTAATCCGGCTACGGCTATATCAGAAGCATCAGTGAAGATTGAGAACGGGATTGTGAAGTCAGGATGGTTTTGTAACACATTCTTAGCCATTTCTACTTTTATTTTATCAAAGCTCTTTTGTTGCTCTTCTCCCCATTTAAACAACGTATTCTGTTTTAACAGTTCGTACAATGGAGCGGCTATTTCGGCGCAACAGACAATGTGGGTGTGGTAATAATTCATTATCCCTAGAAAGGATTGAACTTCTTTTTTATTCGTGGGATTCCTGATCTTGTATATTGATTCCGCTCTTTTTGGATCTGGTCTTATTCCAATATTATCGATTAAGAATCCCAGGAATTTCGCGTGGTCTGCGAAGAACGAACATTTCATTAGATTAATTATCAATCCATTATCTAATAATCTTTTAATCACTGTTTTGATGTGTTTTAGCTGATCTTTCGGATTTTTCGAGAACACTAATAGATCATCAACATAAACAGCGCAGCAGTTTTCTAGGCCTGCCAATACTATTTGTAGCATGGCTATAAACGCTGGCATAGAATCTTTTAATCCGAATGCTAGTCAGTTCGAAACATGCGGTTCTTCATTGAAAAGGAATCCTATATATTTTCTCGATTTTTGTGTTAGCGGTACCTGCAGGAATCTATTTGCTAAATTGATCTTTGTGAAGACACATGCCCCCTCAAACTGTGTTTTGATCTTGTCAATGGGTGGTACACAGTCTCCTCGAGTTCCCATATGTTTGTTTATTTCTCTCGAGTCAAGGCATACTCTTAAGTCTCCATTATCTTTCATGGCCACTGTTAATGGAGATAGGTATTCACATCCCTCTCGGGATACTACTCCATTACTAACCAATAGTCAATTATTTCGCGAATTCTTTCTACTCTCGCTTTGGGAATTATTCTCTCTGGTATGCAGAAGGGTTTTGCTGTATCTCTTATTATCAATTCGTGTTCGTATACTTTACGGCATCCTATTTTATCTATACATGCCGGATATAATTCTAGTAGTATTTCGGACAATTCATTTCGAAATTTGTCAGCTATCTCAACACTTGCAGTTTTCTCAAGGATTTTGATTCTAAGATCATCCTTCAGTGGATCTTGTATTGGTTGAATCGATAAAACTGGTGGTGATGGTGTCATTACTGGTTCTCGCAAGTCTGGAGATGAACCTTTGGTGTAACCTTTAATTATGAATCGAGTTTCTGGATTTTCTGGATCTCTACAGTGAAGTTCTCTTGATACACTGTGGGGATCTATATGTGCTTCTTCGAATAATTCTCGTCCCATTAGTAGAGTAGCGTTGAGATCATGACATACTCTAAAAATACCACTGTAAGTTGCTTCTCTTCCATCTTCAGTTTTGAAGGTAATCGGGAGATCGATGCTACCTGATATTTTGATTTTTGGATGTCCGGCTGCAAAGCTTACATTCTGATAAGGAACCCTTAGTCTTCTTAATTTTAAATCTTCATTATCTCTGATTAATGTTTTCAGGAAAGTCAAGGTAATGAACGAGTATGGTGAACCTTGATCTATGAAGATGTCGTATTGATTTCTTTTTTCGCCTATTAATAAGGGGACAAGGTAGGCGTGTATGAAAGAGCGTTTTTCGATATATGAATTTATATCTGCATTCTCGCTATCGGATTCCACGTCATCTATTATACATAGAACTACCGGACCTAACGCTATTTCGAATTCTTCTCCTTCTTTTATTTTCCTGCCCCCTAAATCAAAATCCAAGATTGAGTATTCCTCAGTAGGTTCTGTATTCATAAAATGAACACTTACTTTTTCTCGAGTTGGACTTTCAATTACCATGGTCACCAGATGTGATAATGTTCGATCGATGTCTATCACTTCTTCTTTTGTATAGAAGTGATCTTGAGCTGTTATTTTTCTATCATCTTTACATTCTGCTTTTTTCGGTATTAATTTGTTCTTCTCGTATTTTTGAATAAACATCTTTTCTAAATTGAGAACAAATACATCTGAAAAATCTCTTACCAAATTCCAGATTCGATTGTTAATACCTTTTAATCTATTCAGATATAGAGAGTTTGCCATTCTGGCAGGATCTGGAGGTATTGTACAGATAATTAGTCTTAAAATTTTATTTGTATGTAGTAATTCGTCTGCCAATTTTCTCGTTTCTGAAGCGAATTCGTTGATATCGAAATTTGGTCCTACTACTTTGGATTCTCCAAATCCTATTATTACTTTATCGTCTTCGAATGAGTTTCTTCTTATTAATTCCGCTAGTTATTTAAAGGTGGTTAATTGTTGGAATATTATCAACTTCCCTGCCTCCAAACTGTGGGCATTTGAAAGTGGAGATTTCATTAACCAACTAACGATTGTTAAGTCACCAAAAACTTTATAGTCTTTCCATTTCTGTACTATATAGTTACTTTTTATTATTTGTTTGGGATTGAAGTTCAAGTTCCCATTTTCTGGCCTTTTTTCTTGTGGTTAACGTCCAATATGGCCAGTCATTGGCGTCACCAATCGTTTCCCAATGGCTCGTTTCCTTGTCGAGTGCATTTGTACAATTCTTCTTGAGTCATTTTGTTCTCAGATTGTGTCGTTGAAGGTTGATGATCTGGTTGATTGGAATTTATGAAGAAGGCGCTCAATTTTTGGTATGATGATTATTGTTGTGGTGGTATTCTTCTTCTTACTAGTTCCATCAAAGGTGTTGTTGTTGGATCATCAAATTGGTTCTCGATGTCTTCTAATTTTGCAACTAGGATCTCGAAATTATTAAAATGTTTTTGTTTTAATTGGGTCATATACTTCTCAGGGATCTTTTTACTCAGAGTGTGGAATATTCTCTGGGTAGTTTCGTCGCATTCTAATAGTCTGCTGTAGGCCTGAAGGATATAAGTAGAAATGTGTTTGTATTTATTCAGATCGTATCTACTTTTCTGAATTGCTCTAATCTCCGCTTGTTTCCGGGAATCGTTCCAATATAATTGGAGAAAGTGGTCTCTGCATCGAGTATAAGGCCAGCCTTTTGAGTAGATTTCCGAGTTAGGAAAACTTGTTTGATCGAAACATTCTCCGAAAATACTCCCTTTTTTGTAATCATCAATTATGTTTTTTGTACAGCGTTCAAAAGCACGTATGAAGCCTATCCGTGAGCGATGGTCATTTTTACCAACATATTTTGTTAATTTAGTAGGATCAAAAACTTTATCCTCAGGTTTCTCTTGGAAGATTACTCTTGGTTGTCCTACTGATGGTGGTGGGATTGTCAAATCAATATTGTGCGATGTTGGGATACTATCAGCAAAGAAGGATGGACGAGAGTTATCATTTAGTTTTTCTAAAATGATTTGTGACTTGGATAATGATCGCCTTCTTTGAGTTGATCTCGAGGGTATGGAACGGTTATTGTTAATTTCAGAAGTTCTCGAATTAATTAAAGTTGACAAACTATTTTCAATTCGAATGGCAAGGTTTTGTACCAAATTATGATTTTCGATAGTTGAAATTTCTAAGTTTGCAATTCTTTGTGATATTTCTCCCTCATTTAGACTTTGTGAGAACGATTGTCTCGCATCTCTGAGTACAGGTTGGCTAGAGGTTGAGGTTTTTGGGTCATGATAATCACTTTCTAACTCAGATTCTCGAGACTGGGATCGAATCATTGTTTTATTTGAGAATCTAAGTTAGTTCTTCTATTTCTTCTACCTGCACTACTTGCTGAGGCATCGGTGCCTGGGTGTTCAGAATCGGAGGAAGTTTTTACTTGTATCTGTTTTTGGAGTTTCATCATTTGAAGGGACATAGATTTAACTTTTTGTTCGAGTTCTAATTGTCTCTCGATACTATTATCTGCTAACCCTTAGTAATATTCTACTGGATTCATTCCTTGGGGAATCTCTCTTTCTGTCTTTGATTTTTAGATAAGACATTCTCTTCTGGATCTGATGATGTATTTTTCTCATCCAAGTCAGACATTAGCAATTTGGGTTGTTTCTCTTCCTTTTTCTTACGAGTGGTTAAGAGTTCTTTTTCCCTTTTCTTACGTTCCTGTTCATCAATACGTCTCGCTAATTCCTCATCAGCTTTTTCCTGCTCGGCCTTCGACCTTTCTTTCAGGTTTCGAGTATTAGGATCTATTAAATTTACAATTATTTTTAAAGATTTGGTTTTTATAAAATGAGTAAAATTTTGTTTTAAATTTAATTTTCCATACTTTTACCTTTATTCCTCGAGGTCTCTCCTCTATCAGACATTTCGTTTGACTGAGTTTTTCTGTAATATAGTGAATCAATCTTATTATTTTTCTATTAATTATAGTTACCCACATTTTTAATTTTTATTATTTGTGGTACCGACCACTATGGTTGATGAGGTTATTTTCCAATATTGGTTTTACTAATTATCGATATTCAATTTGTACGATTCGAAATTCTCTGTCAGGATTGGTGATTAGGGAACCCTATAATCATGAGAATTACAATATTATGCCACTGAAAAGTTTACATTTTATCATTATTAACTATAAGATCGTCTTTAACCGAATTGTATTTTCGATAAATTCTTATTACTTCTTTTAAAAATATCGATCTGGGACCACCATTCGATTTTTATTAATTATTAATTATTTGATTATTTTAATATTTATCGTAAGCGTTACGTTATATGAGGATTTACTTTTATCTTTTGATCTTTTTCTAATCCTCATTTTACTTGCGGATGGCTTTTAAGGTCTTAAATTGGGCTTTGTTTCCTATTAGGCTAAAATACACATCCACAAGGTTGTATTTTTAAGTGGACTAGATCGCACACTTTATTTTTTTGGTTTTTTTAGTTTTATTAAAAAGGTATGGTGATCAGCCAACCTGGTTAAAATACATGACATGTTACATAATATTCGGCCGAATGAAATACATAGGATAAATAAATGCATACACAAGAAATATTATATATATAGAAGGGTAGGTTTTGGCTTAAGGCCTTTGATTTGAACTTCTCGAGTTCTTACATAATAATGCTCAAAGTGCAATTTCAGACTGTAGACAGAGGTTGAGGGCTTCGACGACGTGTTCACATTCACTGGTAGGTTAGGTCTATCGTTTGTCACTAGGTTGGGGATGGGGATTCTATGAAATCCAAGGCACAATTAGTACGAGGGAAACGACCTGTCGTACAGAAGGCGGGTTCATAAGACCCTACAATAACAGAAAAGGCTTGCCTTCACTGCCTGACCACAGTCGCCAGTTCCTTATTTTTCTGGTTACGGATAAAAAGGAACAAAAACCAAATAAGGATATCAAGGGGGAGGGGGAAAGAGAAAGGATGAGTGAATTTGAGCTCACCTTTAATTAATGAACTCCGGATATAACCAGGAACAAGGCGCCAACCAATCAGATGGGTTGAATATGCCTATCAAAAAAAAAAGTAACTCCTCAGAATCTATTCACTTGAGCTGTCGATCGAATTTTGATTTTTGAAATAGAAAATAAAAGATTTGGTTTTGTATTGTTATTTTTAATCAAAAGGATTGTTGGTTGTTAGTAGTAGGTTTAGTTCTAACTTGCACTATTGTTTCTTTGTGTGACACGTGGTGTTAATTTTCAAAGTTTTTTAAGGTCAAAATTCGTGAAGATTTCACTTTTATTTGGTTTTTATTTTTATTAAAAAGTTCGGATAAGGTTTTAATTTAGATGCAGGCAAAGCCTCTGGACACTAAGACAAAACTTAGAGTCCTGTCACAGTCGCCATATTAAATATGTGACGACCCAAAGGTAGTCACCATATTATGTTAACTGAAGAATAAAAAAGATCCACAATGTTTGAAATGCCTATGGGAAAAACAAGACAGCCCAAGGTCATAGATCTTTAGAATTAAGGTGCCTTAGATTTAGGAAGGGAAGGACATGAAAACTTAGTACCCCATATACCACTGTGAACATGAGGTCACGTCATATTGGCTCTACACAATTCCCCTTAAGTTCTTTTTAAGAAGCCCGGTAATCCGGTTGACGATCTTTTTACATTTAGTATTACAAAGCACATGGTGTCGATTGATATTATAAGGCAAGGATCTTTCTGATTTTGAAGATGGTAGTTGTCCGGTCTGTACTGCTGTGTTAATCACACCATGTGGTGATGGAGAATGTTGATCGTTTCATTATTTCTCCGTCTGGTATTTCATGAACAGTTACCATAGTATATGAATACGAGAACAAATATCCGAAGAAATATAAACCGAAGTACACGAACTTTTTAGCTTTTTATTCTTTTTACTATTTCATTATAATAAGACGTGAGCGAAATAAAACGTCAATGTTCACTTTGCCTGTCAA
This sequence comes from Ericerus pela, assembly GCA_011428145.1. Lineage (NCBI taxonomy): Eukaryota > Metazoa > Arthropoda > Insecta > Hemiptera > Coccidae > Ericerus > Ericerus pela. Next base: position 73,139 of record WOFM01002265.1, read on the forward strand.
GAACGGAGTGACTTCCCCTTTCAATATTATAGCCAGAAGTCGTTTGATCTTTTCTTATATTTTTTATTATTGGGGAAGTCCACTAACGGCCACGTATTTGTTGAGCTCGGTATCTACATTCAACATTTCATTTTATTCTACGGATTGCTGGTTGAGTGTAGGAAAACGTGTATAATTGTTTGGAGGACAGATTGATATGTACGGAGCTCAACACCTCTTCGTAATTTTAATTTATTTATTTGATTTTTTTATAACTACGTATGAAAGTTCTTCACAAAGTTTTAATTACAGACCAAGGTCGCCAATTTGAGAGCTCGCTCTTTAAAGAGCTGTCCAATAAGCTTGGTGTTCAACACAGTCATACCATAGCTTACCATCCTCAAGCCAATGGCAAAATTGAGAGATGGCATAGAGCCCTCAAAGCCTCCATCATGTCTCATTATACCAAGAGATGGGTAGATGTACTTTCTACTATCCTCTTAGGCCTTTAATCTGCCCTACAAACCGATACAGGTCACTCTGCAGTGCAATTAGCATTCAGCAAAGAGCTACGCCTCCCAGGGAACTTCTTCACAGAATCAAAAGAAGTTAGCCCCGAAATCATGGTACAAAACATAAGAAATGATACCAACAATTTCCTAAAACAGGCAGCTTGCCATGGCCAGCCCAAGATTTACGTCTCAAAACATTTGGTCAATACCTCACATGTATTTGTTAGAGACGAAAAAATGAGATCTGCGCTGGAAAAACCATACGCCGGTCCTTACAAAGTAGTATCACAAGATGAGAAAATCTTTGTGATACTAATTGCAGGCGAACCTCGAACAATTTCAATCGACAGATTGAAGCCTGCATACATGGTAAGTGATGATAAAAGAATAAAAAGGTTGCAGAAGGAAAACGTAGAAAATATACAGACGGATTCACCAATAAACATAGAAGAATCCGTCGAAAAAAGTGAGAAAAATAATTCACAACAGAAAACACTAAAAAAGTCAGTAAGATTTTCGGATAATGTTACAACCAAAACATTCGATCCTGAGGCCCTCTTATGTCCACAAAAAAGAGGCAGGCCCCCTGGCAGTAAAAAACATAAAAATTCCCGCCCTTCCCGTATGTCCGAGAGGTTAATTCGAAGAAAACAAAATTTACTCCCGAAAAAGTAATATCCACTACGTAAGTCAAAACCCGCTAAAAAAAATGCGAGAAATATCGGAACAAAGAAACTCCCGAGACAAGCAAACAAGGAATGCCAACAAAAAGAAAACAACAGGAATAAACAAATCCACATGCAATACGGAAACAAAACATTGCAACGTGCGTTTACCGTTAAATACAAAGATAATCTCAACGATGTGACGTCACAAGCAGAGATTCCTTTGTAATAAAAATTCGAAAAATTATATTCACTGAGTTTATTTCAGGCATAACTTTGCTTAAACCGATCACAACTTAACCAGAAAACTTGCATACGGCTGAGAATTTTAAGCGCTATCCCCTCTACATATTGATAAGAAGATACGAAAATAATGAAACATAACTGTAATGGTAAATCGAAAATCGAAGTAAAATCACCCATTTCAGAACCGCCAGAATACTTGGACGTGTTTTTCTGATATATATTTTTGGTTTCTCTTTTCCTCAAACTATTCCAATGTCACTGCCAATCGATCCTATCCTAAAGTCCGCCACCTCCCAATTTGCCCAGAAAACTGCTGAGTGTTCACAAACTCAGCAGAAGACCGAGTGGAAGACAGAGCTGGACCGGATAGAGGAGGAGCTCCTTAGGGATATAGCTCCTCCCTTTGATGAAGTCCTGATGGAGATGACAACTCCGCTCCCCCAATCATCTCCCCTCCCTGGTCACTGCCGGAATCGACCCCGATAACGGAATCCCCGAGATCGATGCTGAAACCTACAGAGACCAGGGAGGCAATGAAGTTCCTTTTCACGGCTGAGCGGGCAGCAAATGAAAAGGCGAAGATGGCCACCTTAGCATCGGAGACGTCAAACTCCCCAATGCTGAGAAAGCCACTCTTCAAGCGACCGCTGCCCCCTCACTCCCGCCACCACCCCTATGCCTACACAAAAAACTGTCCACCTAGGCGTAGGGGAGAAGGCAGTCGCACCCAATACCAGGCGCGCACCGACGCAAGACGACAATCATATGAATGCGTTGGCTGCAGTTGGAAGCGCACTGGCCAAGTGGGAGGCAGACCAAAAAAGGCACTCATAATCCCGCACGTCCCCCCAGGCCTTGCGCATTTTGATCATTTTTGCGGCGCAAAAACTGGGGGGAGTAGCTGTGGGGACTCACTAGTATGAGGTAAAGGGGCTCAGACCCCTCAACGACAGTTGCCACCCCAAAGGGCAGGCTAATTATTCGTCTATATGACGTTAAACACACAAAACTCGTTCGATCGTAATTACCTGTATGTACTTGCAGGTAATGTACGAGTACTGAATTGTGACACAATACGATGATGTCACAATTCGTACACAAACAGCCAGACATCTCTTATCTCGATAGGGGATGATATGACCTGGCCATTCTCACCAACCTACGTATTATCTTACGTACGTGTGTTTGTGTGCGTGTAAATAAGCCGTATATAAACCACCCGAATTGGCTCTAAAATCGCCAGTGTTCAGTCTGGTTCAGGTTTACCCGTACTTACGTACAAAGTGGCTGAACACGCTTAAATTCTGTTGAATTTCCTTCTGGTGAAAATATCTCTCACGACAAGGTATTCCACATAATCAACATAAAAATAAAAAGGAAAGTGAAGTTCAGTGGTCTATGATGTTGTGCTATAAAGATTCCAATAGAAGCTTAAATAGACACGATAGAAATTTAATCAATCTTTTAACAAATAGGAACCAAGATAGGAATCTACCTGCGGATTATGGAAAATTAATTAAACGAATTATGTTAGACAGTGGTGCTGTGGCACACGTAATTTCGGATCTGTCCAAATTATGGAATCTAGTTATGCTGGAAAAACCCTTAGAATTAGAGTGCGCTATAAAGGATATTTTGTTATTTGCTACTCATATAGGTAATGTGTACATCAGCATTGAGAATTCAGATAAGAAGCAACAAATTATATGCCTTAAAAATGTCCATTCGTTGAACATTGACGTATTATCGGGCATCAAAATAACCAAAAACAGAGCTTTAGGGATTGATCAGATATGGAGGTGTTGTTCACCACTCCTAAAATAAAAGGAGTCTATATGGTCAATTATGAAATAGCTAATGATGAAATAGTTTCCAAATCTTATGACCAGTCATATTATCTTGACAAAATATGTCCTTATTATAGCAATTCAAATAAACTGGCTTGTATGCCAAATATAAAAACACAAGACGAGTGGAGTGAATTCGAAAGAGATAGAGAATGAAGTTGGTGTTAGTGGCAAAAATAAAGATGACCCCAATAATAAAAACAAAGCAAACGAACAAAATTTAGAAAATATATTAAAAAAAGAAATAATAATAATAATAACAAAGAAATAAACATAGAACAAAAAAGAGATGAAGAATTGAACAAAAATGAGAGAGATGATAATATAGGATCTCAATTAATAAATAATAATTATATTGAAAACACGATAAATAATAATGAATAGGATTCAGATAAAAGAGTGATACAATCTATGATGAATAAAAAATTAATATGGCATAGGCGTTTAGGTCACTTGTCAGACAAAAATCTAAGGATACTTAATAAGATCTCAAGAGGAATTCCTTCTGGAATTAACTTCCGTGATGATGATTTCCATCTTTGTGAGACTTGTATGAAGGCCAATTTTAGGCGCCTTGGTCATAATGGAACTCGCACACGACCAAGTAGGAAGCTTGAGATAGTCTCATCGGATACTATGGGCCCGTTTTCACCTGGAATACTTGGTGAAAAATATGTATTGATCTTTGTGGATCATATGACCAAATACACATTTGTCATTCCTATTGAGAAAAAATCAATGGTTTTTCAGGAATTTAAAAAATTATATCTTAAATTAAAATCAAAGTTTCCAGACTGTCCAATTGCAACTTTGCGTTGTGACAATGCCCGTGAATACTTTGACGCACAAATGAAGTCCTTTTGTGATGAAAACGGTGTGACATAGAACCGTGTGGTTCAAAATTTCATTACACACAATTTTATTTTAAAGTTTTACTTCATTAGGTTCCCCATAACTGCTCTGCCATTCTTAATGGTATTCAGTATCCCATTATTTTTCCATTGAGTCCAACAATAGTCCATATCCTATAACGCAATCCTATACCCACACAAATAACTCTATATATATATATATATTTAAAATAAGATGAATAATCATAGATTCTCTCCGACCATATCACGGTAATAATGCCGGCATTGATACATAACTATTTTATATTATACATGTTTAAATAAATAAATGCACACACCACAATAAATTGAAATTACCTACACGTACACACATCTAGTCTATACCACGAATGTTATTTTATTTTTTTATATATTCATATGTGAACCATTTAAATTTACGACCAATATATATGTAATTGTTGCTTACTAATAACGCTTTTGTTATATTACACTATATGTTTTATTTTTTTTTATATTTGTGATTCATCTATATGTTTACCACTTTTTTCATTTTTTAACAAATACTTTCGGTTATGTGGAATCACAGGGGGGTGTTAGGATACGATTCCCACACAACCTCATAACATGACTTTATGTGTTTATAACTTTACTCAAACTGTAATGGAATATATTATATAATTTCATGCTTTGCCATGTGGCAGCACTGATTCCCAGTTGGGGAATAATTTGTTCAACAAACTTCTAGTCTTCTACTGTCATCTTTGTACCTTATCAAAATACATTCGTAACAGTTCTTTTTCTGCGTTTCATTTTTTCAATTCGATCTTCAACCTCATTCCAACACAAATTGAACTCATATCCCTAGGTTAGCAGTTCCAAAACTGTGATCCAAGGACCACCAGGAGTCTGGGAACCCAAGATGTCCGAAACCAGCTATTGTGTTGACAAAGTTTTCTTATTCATGTACAAAATTTCTGAGTGTAAATGTGCTTGGGGTCCACAAAATCATGATCTTTATTCTAGGGAGGTGTGAAGTCATGATCTCTGCAGTAGTGGGTTGGCAGGTGAAAAAAATTTTGTGAACCACTGCCCTGTGTAATAAAATAAGTAATAACTAATTCATGTCTAACAGCTGATGCATTATAATATGTACTTGATATGAAAAATATCAACATTTTTTTTGTATTGATATTTCAGGAAAAATATTGATACTCAAAATATAGACCAGTGTGTAAACACATTTGTTTGTCTAGATCACCCATTGCAACAATAAGAATTTCTTGTTATACAGCACAGAGAGCATTACAATTGTGTATTTTTGTTTTGACTTTTGACATTCTATTCTAACCCTACCCACTTCATCATAGACAGGCCTGATGTGAGAGATGGAAGAGGGATTCTCCCTGGATTCGGAATTTTCACGGGTGAGAAATTCAAAAAAAAAGAGAAAAATAGTAAATGTTTTGTAAAAATCTAATGAAAAACCTGTAAAAACATTTTTGCTGGCTTTGCTCACGTAATTAATTTTTCTAGTATTGTAAAATCCCTCCCACAAATAAATCTTAAATACTAAACCTGAACACAGATACAATTTTTAATTTTTTGAGGACCCATAAATTTTTTTCTCCAGCTCAAATTTCTTCTCTGTAACTCTGATCATAGAAACCATTAATTTCCAATTAAATCAGGAATTTTTTATTTGCACAGATGGTAATTCTATATTTTACTCAGTTTTGAGAGAGTGCTAGCTCCATAAAACTTCATCAACTGATAGGGGCTTTTGGAAATCAAGAGAGAGACAACTATAATCACTGATGAGTGATAAAAAAAAGATAATTCACTTATGGTTTTTGAAAATTGCAAAAAAAGCTGCATAATATGGGAGGCATAACATTTATCAGCTATCAAATAATCTTTTTAAGTAGCAAAAAAAGTATAGAGGGCTCAGCAGTTTGCAGGGGACAAGGAATTTTTTGTTCCCTTTGTTACAGCTGTCTGAAATTACTGTGAACCTCCTTGAACACACTGACTATCAATCATTCTTCAATGAATTCTCAAATGTAAGGAAAAAGAATACTTTTAATATCTTTGCTAGAACTAAAGAGATCTGCATCACCATTTCCACTTCACATCACCTTTGCGTTATTAATTCCTCGATTGGTTCTAATGTTCCCTTGTTTCCTGCCAGGTTTTGCAAAAATGGAGACCAGGTGAAAGAAAACCATTGTATCTTTGTAATTGTAGATATATATAAAATGTGAAAGCAATATAATGTAATTCATTTATATCTTACCTTGAATCACTCAAACTGGATTTTTACCTCTCTCTGCAGGTGTATGTATGAATAATAGTAATTGATACGTTGATCTTAAAACAAAAATCATTTAAATGGTTAATAATTTTTAAATTATAAATTATGTATTATGTAGGTAATTTATACCTACACAAAGTTTATGAAACCTAATCAAAGTTGTGTGTTGGGCAACTGAATTGTATCTCATCACTGCTAGCCAGCCAGTTTATTGCCTAACTGTACACAAAGCATACTGAATGCTTAGGGGAATTGTCCACAGGCATTGTGGTACCATATATAAACTGCAACAAGCACTGTAACAGCAAATACATACTATTTACCTACTTGCTTTTCCCATTTGCCATTTAAAGGCAAATGTGGAGACATGTCATCTGTATGAGTGCATATAGACAACATATTTTGTTTTAAGTGCAATGCACTAATAATTTGATACACAGACTTTGGTCCATGACCCATCTGTCAACCCAGGGCTGAACCCTGTTTGCAAGAGGTGAGGGAAATGTCCCCACATATTATAAGACAAATTAGTTGATTATTGAAATAAACAGTTCATTTATTTTCTTTTTATACCCTTATAGATTCCCAGTTTTATTTTTCTCTCTATGATAGATAATATTAATTTGATTAAAAATGTGTTCATTACTTTTGTGGAATACCATGTTGTGAAGTGGATTCTCAACAAGAAGGTAGCCAACAGCTATTTGCGTGTTCTACCACCTCATACATAAATGTACCCATGGTCCTGGCAAGTTCTTAATAGCCTATGTAGCAAATGCTACACATGGGAAACTTCAAGTGTAGCGTACTACATGTGGGGAATGACCTGTAAATTATTCAAAATTGATTATTTTAAAAAACAATAAGAATAACTATTTTTTAACTTTGAGTTCCAAGTGTGGAATAATAATATTGTAATTTGTTTGTTGCAACACCAACCCAAAAACAGACATTTTTATGCAACTATAGGTGAAGAAAGAAATTTTACTACTGTATAAATCAGTAAAATTTGACCCATGTGCAGTTTAGAACATTCTTACATTATTAAATCACTGTCTTGGCTGAGCATGCTCACTATACACAATTATAGCTGTGTTAAACATAGCAAAAATTTGATAAAAGAATAGACCAAACAATTTTTATTAGGACTACTCTGAAAATGTTGACTACATGTACCAATGAAAATCAAATGTGAATTGAACATTCACTGAACAGCACTCTCAAAAATTTCTAAGTCTGCTCTTTTATCAAACATTTTACCATGTCAAACACAGCTTATGTCTTATTCCATGTGAAATTTTTGTACTTCCTCAATTTGTAAAAAACTGATTGTCAAGTTATACCACTTCAATTGAAAACAACATTTCAATTTTGAAATAAACCTTTCTTATTTCATTCAATAATTCCTCAGCTTCTATTTTAGCTAAATAATAAGGGTTGGTGTTCCTAGAAGTATGGAATTTAAAAAATTTCTATATAATTTTTTATTGTTGTTAGCTGTTTGAAAATAAACAAACAAAAAAAACCACAAATTAATTGAAAATAGGCTTATTTTTGGAATCTAGAAACTTCTCCTCTTTCACTTGATTTTTCAACCTCTATTTAGGGTAGATAGCTGGGTTTAGTATTGATGAAAAGAGAAGAAAATTTTTTCAAATCTGATTTTTATACAATTTTTTAATCATTTTCAGCTACTTATATGAAAATGAACTAAACTCAAATTAATAGAAATTTTCCAATTTTTTTGGAATCTAGAAACTTCTTTTCTCTCAATCAATAATTTCTCAGCCACTATTTAAGATAAAAAGCTGGAGTTGGTATAGCTGGAAAGAAGACAAAATTTATTGAAATATCTGCATCCTATCAAATTTTTTATTCATCCTTAGCTACTAAATTGAAAATAAACGAGTAGAAAAAAGCAAATTAATGGAAAATTTGCCATTTTTGTATTATTTAGATATACATTTACAAAAAAAATTTTCTTAGTAAAATTTTACTTTGGAAGGGTGTTGCAAGAAATAATGTGTGACACTCATACAAAGTGAATGATTGCTACTCGTATCAAAATCACCTACTTCATACACTTGTATTACAATAGTATATTGTGTTTCAAGTGCCTAAAGTGGGCTATTTTTTTATAAAGAATGGAGAGTTTGCAAATGAGCCAAAGGAGAGTGCTGCAGACTTCACACGAGTTAAAATAGCCCACTAGCACTTGTAGCACACTATTTTTTTTATAACAAGTGTAGAGAATGCTGGTTTTGAGAAATTTCAAAAAAAAAAACAGTTCTTTGGTAGAGAGAAGTACAGAAAACAAAGTTCATTACAAACATATAAAAATAAACTTATAGCAAGTTCTCAACCAGAACTTGTTGCGCAGTTGGTAGAGTAATTGTCTGCAACACAGGAGATGTAGGTTTGATTTTTAGTTCCAGAGGAAAATTTTTTTAAATAAATTCAACTTAGAGTGAACAGTAAAAATAAATAAATAGGAATTGGATTATTCCACGATGAATAAAGAAGTTAAATGTAAGGAATTAATGAGGCGTAAAAAAATGTAGAGAAACAAAAAAAGGGGTCTGTATGAATAGGAAAAGTAATAAATAAAGAGTAAAAAAAGGTTGAGGAACCAAAAAAGGGAAGTAAAAGGGATTGAGAAAATGAAAAATTTTAAAATCAGCCACTTTAGGTATACCATACAGCCTTGAAAAACCAGAATTTACATGCACATATTACAAAAATTATTATTTTATGATTAAGATGTAATTTTGTAAAAATCGCCTTTTTGATTGTGTGTAAAATTTGTCACTCAAAACTTTTTTCATTTAGCTACATATGGGAAAGTGAAAAGTTGCTGGCCTGCATTTACGCGGAAGCCTAAGCCTAGGTAAACGCGGACTATTTTGTAGGCAGTTTTGTCACCTTGTATTGTCAGCTCTGTACACGCACACAGACACACATGTACATATACGTACATATATGTGTCATAGGAAGTACATCATTTCTTATTAGTAACAGGTAAGAAACAACATACGAGTTTGTATACTAGTCCATAACATCACCAAAATCTTTATCTATTGATTAGTCATGATCCAAAAATTGTAAATTACCTGATTTACAGGTAATTACAAACAAATGAAAGTGAGCTGTTTAAAGTGCAAGGTATTAATAATTGCAAGCCTTTTGGCAGCAGCTGTCATCGAGGAGGCTGAGCCCCTAACCTCATACAGAGTTGAAAATCTCCACAACTTTATTTAAATGTGAGGAGACCTACCTCAGTAGAATATTCTGCTAGCAACTAAAAATTTCCTTAGGAGACAAATACACAGGATTATAAGTAGTACTTCACCATGTCTTTAGTAACAACAAACTTGAATTTTTCACTAAATTAATTTTGTTATTGGATCCTCTTAATCTGACATAGTACAAAATGAAGTTGTTTCTTCATTTTCACCTTCATTTTCTTGATTACAAATAAATGAAATTAGTTATTTACGCAATGTAAGTATATTTGTTTGCCCATAAACAAGGTATTTGATTTTAGCTCACTTTAGGCGAGTGATTGTTCTTACTAAAATTATTATAAGTGTTCCAAATATGATAAATCTGAAATCCGTCTATTATATGCATCGCATCAATAGACTGCTCTTGCCTCAGTAATTCATATTAAATGGGCATCGTTTAATCCTGACAAATCAGGCAGAGGGTATTTAGTTTGAATTAACCAAAAAACCAGATAAAGTGGACTAAAAAAAGAAAATATATGATCTGTCTCTAGCAATTTTAGCTGAAATAAGCAGAGGTCCAGATTATACAGTATATGAATTATGTGGTGCTCATTGTATATGAGTCAAAATATTCCACGCTCTGGCACTTGGCATTAAGGAGCTTGGATTCCATACAAAGGAATATACATAGAAATTGAAAAGTAACGTACCTAGCGGACTTTTTTTTCACAGTCTATATTTGTTCATCCATCAGAATGAAAGTATATTGTGCCATTTTTTTTCTATTGTTGATATTTTCCCATTCATTATAAGTTATTTTTTCATTTCTAGGTCACCATATTACCTATTAACTGGAACAAGAAATTTTTTTCAAACAATTTATAGAAAATGTTGAAAGTGTTGTGTAATTTGTATGTTTGGTAGTGTACATCATAAAACAAAACTTTTTCCACCCCTAAAGTTGATGGTCCTCCTTGACAGGCCACTAAAAGCAAAATTTTGTACCATAAATTGTTCTACTGCTTATAGCTTAAAAACTGTTGAGCCTATGAAAAATACATAAATTACTTTATTTGTAGAAAACTGTAGAAAAAAAATTTTTGCTGAGAAAATTGTTCAAGGTCCAATATGATAAGCCTCCGAAGGGAAAAACATTATCTTCCTTATTCCTTGAAAAAAGGGGAGGTTACAATATAGCAACCCAAAAAGTCCATCACTTTACCTGCAAACACACATATATGTATATATATACATATGAATTTCAGCTAATAGTGCTAAAATTTTCTGGAATCATGAGACAGAAAAATGAACCTATTGTTACCCCTGGTTCTTAGTAAATCAGGGTTAGAGCATAGGCAAAGCTGCCGGTAACATCTAGTATTATATTATGTATTGGAAGATTGTAATTCCCAGCTTTGAACAATCTTTCATTGAAAACCAGCAGAAAAAATTTTTAAGGAAAATCTGTGGGGATTGGACCATAACTCGTATGAGGAAATAGGATTGGCCTATTGATGACAGTTGTCACCTTTGGTGACAATTATTTGTGCCTTGCACGTTAAACCAAAATACAAATGTATGTTCGTTTGTACTTGTCTATTTTAGTAAATAGAAAAGTTACAAATCTCGGACCATGACAAATCGATAGATAACGATCTCGGGGATGTCACGGACAAATACGAAGATGCATTCTCCATACTTTACCATTGCCATAGCAACCGTAAAGTACGAATAAATTATCTACACTATACCTATGTAAATATTACATAGGTGTGTATGTGTGCGTGTAGGGAGCCGGGTATATAACACCAGAAAATCATAGACTAAATCGCCAGTGTTTGCCAAAATCTTGGCTCCCTTATACCTTTCTGATATTTTGGCATAAACACGCAAATTGTTCTGTTGAACACCTTCTTTGTTGGTTTTACTTTCCACGACGTAAGGTATTCCACAGTAGTGACCTCGACGTGATTTTTTGGCTACGTTGTGGTGTCTTTTAGCGCGGTGAGCTTATACTAAAGTGGCGCGGTGCGCTGGCGAGCAACTTGCTATCTAATTAAAGTAAAAATAAAATTTTTTAACCAGAAATTTTATTTTTACAAAGACACTAGGAGCTCTCAAAGGTGTCTGCTAAGTGAGAATTTACACCCATCTTCTTGAGTATATTTACCAGAAGGAAAAGCAGCAGACCCTGGAAGGACATAATTTGCCTCATCCACCAACCCCTCCACCTCTGACACACCAAACAGAATTTTAAGACCTCACCCTCTCAGAAAATAAGAAGAGGAAACTCGAACATCTAGGTGTGACAATTGACCAACACAAATTGTCCACCAAATCTCTGAGGAGTAGAAACATACCGACTCCTCCAATAGATCAGCAAACACGATCTACCCCAACTTTTGGCAAATCATCAAGATCTTCCGAAAATATTAGCCAACAAGGTTCAATGGCACAGCCAACTGAAAACCCACCTACCATGTCAGCAACCGGATCCACACAACCAACGCTAACCCCGGAACTAATAGCTCAAATAATCCAGTTACTAAACACAAGAACGGAACAAAATCCGGCCTTCTATAGATGGAGGATCGATATACCAGAATTCCTCCCAAATGAAGTCGATGTCTGGCTGACGCTTCTCGATGGTAGATTCAAAACCGAGAATATTCAAGGCGACCAATGGTACACACACATTTGTGGAGGCATGCCCCCACAAATAATTAGAGAAATTCCGAATATCATGGATTGCCCTCCGGCAGAAACCGATAAATATGTTTGTTGTTAGAAATGTATTTGGCAAAACTAAAAATGAAATAATTGATGAAATAATGGGTGGAATGAAGATAGGGGATGACAAACCATCCATCTTCATGGTTAAACTACGAAAAAAGGCTGACCACATAGTAGCCCCTTCTGTAATCAGAAACTAATTCTGTAAGCAACTTCCACAATATGTTGTACAGGCATTGGCAGCAGTAGGATCAACAATAATAAACGAATCTGCTGATCTAGATTACTTATCCAAAAGTGCTGACAATGCACTACAATACTCGAAAAATTCACCTTCGATTAGTGCAGTGTCAGTAGAGATAGGAGAACTCGCACAACTGAGAGCACAAATAGCCCAGCTTACTACACAAGTGCAAAATAACAACAAAAACAATAATAATAACCATTGAAACAACTGGTCTAGAAGCAGAAATGATAAAAATAGACAAAGCTGATCAAAAGATCAAAGAGACGGTGGTTCTCACCAGGGTCAGAGTCCAACTCCCCCTAAAAACCAAAAAACTTCATCCAAATCTCCTTCTTGAAACTGGGATGAAAATAACTGCTTCTTCTATAATAGATTTGGCAAGGCCGCCACCAAATGCAATAACAAATGTCAATGGTGGGGCAGGACTTATAAGTCCGAAGTGTCAAACTAAAACAAGGGGCCATCTACGTGGCCAAAGACCCCTCAGAAAACTACTCATGCTGCCTGTTCTTAAAGGACAGGACAAGCAGGAGAAAGTATCTAATAGACTCAGGCGCTGACCTAAGTACACTGTCAGCAAACAAAAAACACAAGATACATACTCTGAAATACTATCTCCATACTGTGAACAGTCAAAACCTTCCAGCCTACAGACTTGAAACAATCAAAGTCAACATCGGACTGCGAAGAGACATGACTTGGTCTTTTACAATTGCGGATGTTCCAAATCCAATCCTGAGTGCTGACTTCTTAGCACACTACGGCCTAATCATTGACCTAAAAAATGGTAAATTGATTGATAATGAAACAAAACTTTGTGTGGATGGCAAAACACTAGGGTCTCAACTGGACACAGCTATTTCCAGTTGTAGTAAAGTCGACGAACGATTCTTACGGATTCTGTCAAACTATTCTGAAGTCACACAACCATCAATTCGCCGGCACCTAACCTATAAACATGACACAGTTCATTATATATAAACAAAAGGGCCGCCATGCCATGCTAGAGCAAGAAGGCTTCTGCCAGACAAGTTCAAAGCAGCCAGGGAATACTATGACCGAATAATTAAAGAAGGTATTTGCAGACCTTCAAACAGTTCATGGAGTTCCCCAATCCACATGACTAAAAAAGCAAGTGGAGAATGGCAAATTGTTGGTGACTACAGAGCCTTAAATGCCAAAACAGTTCCCAACCGTTACCCAGTCCCAAACACAATGGACTTTAACACAAATATGAAGGGTAAAACGATGTTCTCCAAAATAGACATCAACTGGGCATTCCACCGAACACCAATGGCCGAACAGGATATCCCAAAAATGGCACTCATAACGCCTTTTGGACTATTCAAATACCTTCGAATGCCTTTTGGACTCCGTAATTCAGCTCAAACCTTCCAAAGATTCATCAATGGATTGTTAAGGGATTTGCCATTTGCATATGCATATCTGGATGACATTTGCATATGCTCAGAAGGCGGTGAGCAGCAGCACGAGAAGAATGTAAGAACTGTTATACAACGCATACATGCTGCCAGCCTTACTATCAATGTAGGTAAAAGCTTATATGCACAAACCAAAATTGACTTTCTCGGCTACAAAGTCTCGACCAAAGGCATAGCCCCATTAAAGACCAAAGTTGAGCCAATATTAAATTTTCCAAAACCCTCAAACGTAGCTGAACTCAGACGTTTCTTAAGGATGGTAAATTTTTAAAGGCGCTGCATGAAAAACACAGTAGCTGAACAAAGTAAGCTGTTCGCTTTAATAAAAATATCAAAGAAAAGAGATAAAACTCCACTCGAATGGAATAAAAAAGCTGAAAAAGCATTTGAAAATATAAAAAATTTGCTGGCCAATGCAGCCCTCCTGGCTCACCCAGACAAAAGTCTGCCATTGTGTGTCGCATCCAATGCCTCTGACTTTGCAATTAGTGCAGCACTGTACCAAAAGGAAAAGGACCAAAAATTTCCGCTCACTTTCTTCTCCAGAAAGCTATCTAAAACGGAAAGAAATTACAGTACTTACGATAGGGAATTACTGGCAATCTTCGCTGCGCTGAAGCATTTCAGGCACCAACTAGAGGGTAGATGCTTTACTGTTTATACAGATCATAAACCCCTAATACATGCCTTCACGCAGAAAGCAGAGCCAGCATCACCGAGAAGAGCACGACAGTTAGACTACATAGGTCAACTAACTACTGACATCCAATATATAAGTGGAGAACTCAACACTCCAGCTGATGCACTCAGTAGAATCAAAGCTATCTCGGCCCCTGCCCAATTACCTTATGCTGAGATTGCAAAAGAACAGCTTAAGAATGCAGAATTGCAAGAGTTATTGTCAAACGAAGACACATCTCTTAAATTGAGGCAAAGAAAAATTCCCAGTACTGATGTTTTACTAACATGTGACATCAGTACAGGTAAGAATAGGCCATTTTTACCAAAAAAATATTGTAAATTGGTATTCAACAGCGTGCACAATTTATCGCACTCTGGCCCCAAATGTACTGCTAATTTAGTATCATCAAGATTTGTCTGGCCTCGACTTAAGTCCGACTGCAATAACTGGGCTCGCACTTGCCTGAATTGCCAAGAGTCCAAAGTAGGAAGACATACTCGATCACCACTCAAATCTTTCAAACAAATGGAGCGGTTCAAAACAATCCATATTGATTTAGTGGGCCCATTGCCCCCTTCACAAGGACACAGATACCTCCTCACTATGATTGACAGAGCAACTCACTGGCCCGAGGCAATACCACTATATGAAATGACAGCACCAACAATAGCTGCCAAATTATATGAAAACTGGATTGCCCGTTACGGCGTACCTGAAGTCATAATAACAGACCAGAGTCGCCAATTTGAAAGCTCACTCTTCCAAGAGTTATCAAAAAAGCTTGGTATTCAACACAGTCATACCACAGCCTACCATCCTCAAGCAAACGGAAAAGTTGAGAGATGGCACAGAGCTTTAAAAGCCTCAATAATGGCTCATGACACAAAAAGATGGCTGGAAGTACTTTCAACCATCCTCTTAGGCCTACAATCAGCTCTCCAATCAGACACAGGATATTCTGCAGCGCAATTAGCGTTTGGTGAAGAGCTACACCTTCCAGGGGACTTTTTCACAAATTTGACAGAAATTAGCCCTGAAATCCTAGTTCAGAACATACAAACTGATGCCAATAAATTTCTAACACAGGCAGCTCGCCATGGCTAGCTAAAGATCTATGTCTAAAAACATTTGGCCACTACCTCACACGTATTTGTCAGAGACGAGAAAATAAGATCTTCACTGGAAAAACCTTACGCCGGTCCTTATAAAGTGATATCACGTGATAACAAAAACTTCGTGATATCCATAGCAGGCGAAAATAAAACAATATCAATCAATAGATTGAAACCTGCATATTTGGTAACAGACGACAAGAAAATAATTAGGAAAACAAAAGGAAACACACAGACAACTTCTTCCAAAAATACTAATACACAGATAGTAAAGGAAAATTTAGTCGAAACTCACAATGAAACAAAAAATATACAAAAAGAAAATTCACAAACAAATAAATTCATTACAATAAACTATGACCCTATGGACCCCATAAGCCCCCGTAAAAGAGGCAGGCCCCTAGGAAGTAAAAAAGCAGAAAACCAGCATCCAAGTCGAAAATCTGAGCAATTAGCACAAAGAAAATAAAAACCTTTCAAAAAATTAATATACGATACAAAATTAAATACCCGCTAAAAAACGACGACTGTGGAATCCCTTGATAAGAAAAAGTGCCTGAACAATAAAACAACAACAGGTATCAACAAACCCACGTGCGCTCGATGACAACAAAACATTGCAACGTGTATCTGTTGTTAAACAAACAAAAAAAATAATAATAATAAATAAAAACGTTCATCTTACCGATGACATCAGAAGCGGAGATGAATTTCTATTCATCTCAAATTACCTATAGCTTCAGAATGTTCAAACACGCCTAACTTTGCAGAAAATGAACAAAATTTTTTGGGAAAAGCTGCAAACGATAGAGAATTTTTATATCTATCCCCTCCATGGACGTAACTCGCTCAAATAAAGACGACAATTTGATGTAACGAACTGAAATAAATCTTACCAAGTCCTCACTCGCTTTTTCTACTGTCGCCTCGACTGTTGAACTTCGCTTCTCCATCTTTTCTTTTTTCTAGTGTAAATTTTCCTTTCCTAAAAATATTTCAAATAATGTCGTCCACCCAGAAACAATTGTCCGCCGATTTTGAACCTCAGATTCCTTCATGTTCTAAGGACAATGTTGTGTGTATTGATAATATGCAACAAAGTGTCTGATAGAACACGAAAAAGATTTGGCCAGAATCAAAGAAGAATTGTTAATGGAAACGAATGTCTCACCAGTGGAAAAAATTGTCACCCACATGACGAAGGAACTGCCACCCCTTATCTCGCCTCCCAAAACGCCCATTAAGGAGTTACCGTCTTTGGCAACCACAAAGATGGCAACCCCAAAACCGATAATGAGGGAACGAGCTAAGTTCCTGTTTGCTGACAAGGACCCTGTATACCAGGCTACCCCTCCTCCTGCTCCAACCTTTATCCGAACTCAGCAGTTCACAGCAACACCAAAATCCAACTTGCCACTGCTGACCACCCCCGGACATTTCAATCCTTGCCCCTCCCTTCTTGTCTGTAACCACCCTTATCATCGCCCCCAATACCAACTGCCAAGACAAAGGGGACAGAAGAGCAGGGATAACTTCCTTTGGCAGCAGGCCCAACGCATAGAATCTTACAAATGCGTTGGGGCAGCCATTGGAAGTGCCCTCGCCAAGTGGGAGAGGGAGCAAAAACAGTGATAAAAACCTCTAATCCCCCAGGCATGCGATTAATCGTTTTTACAACGCAAAAACTGGGGGGAGTAGCTGTGGGGATTAGACCGTAACTGGTATGAAGAAATAGGATCGGCCTATCCACGACAGTCATCACCTTTGGTGACAATTATTCGTGCCTTGCACGTTAAACCAAAATACAAATGTATGTTCTTTTGTACTTGTCTATTTTTGTAAATAGACAAGTTACAAATCTCAGACCATGACGAATCGATAGATAACAATCTCGGCGATGTCACGGACCAATACGAAGATGCATTCTCCATACTTTACCATTGCCATAGCAACCGTAAAGTACGAATAAATTATCTACACTATACCTATGTAAATATTACATAGGTGTGTATGTGTGCGTGTAGGGAGCCGGGTATATAACACCAGAAAATCATAGACTAAATTTCCAGTGTTTGCCGAGGTCTTGGCTCCCTTATACCTTTCTGATATTTTGGCATAAACACGCAAATTGTTCTGTTGAACACCTTCTTTGTTGGTTTTACTTTCCACGACGTAAGGTATTCCACAAAATCCATTTTAGGTTTCAGTTATGTCTAATAAAATTTTCAAGTCTTTTTAAACACTTTTCTTTAACTTTGTTTGGGAACAGAATTTAGACTTCAAAAGGATAACTGGATTGTGCCCTACAGCTGCCTGATTTTATCTCTGATTTTTAATTGTGCTAACTTGATAGTAATGTTACTGCTACAGTCACCTATTTTTACTAGATGCCAGAGACTGAATTAACGGAAGAATGGTATATAGGGCACTGATTTCGAACTTGTAGAGATGAATTTGGCATTCATATTTTCATTCAACTCATTGTACGTGAATGCTTTTATTTGATTAATATTGTAAAAAGGAAATGATTCATTAAAAATGAGAAAATAAAATAATTTTTATTATTTTGTTAATATCATCCAGAAATGGCATCAAATAAAAGCGTGGAGCAAATATTATGAAAAAATAGTAGAGAACTGTAATTATTACCTCCCAACCATAGGTTGAATTGAGTTGGCATGGAATGGAAAGGATGAATTAGAATACATTAAATTGTTGCATGCTTGATCTCCCCACATTCTTATTTGATGCCATTTCTAGATGATACAAATAAAATTAAAAAAAATATTAGGATACTTTCTCATTTTTAGGGAGTTATTTCCTTTTTAACGCATTCATAAAATAAAAGCAATCACCTAAAAACTTTATTTAATTATTTTATTTAATGTTCGATACAATTATATTATTTCATCAAGATGAATATTTTCTGAATAGTTAAATTTCGAATATCCAACATTCTGTAGCGCTGGGAAAGTATTTTATTGTACTGATTTTATAACACGATCTAGGGTGTTACACATTTTCAAGAATATTATTACTCAAAATGAATACCAATATTACTCAAGAATGTCTTCAGTCAATGACTTTATTATCCACTCTTTTATAGTAACAACTTCAGGAAACAGACTTCATAAGAAAATATTTCAAACAAAATTAAAATCACAATGTATATAGATAAATAATATTTTGTACATTCAATAGTTCATTGCAAGTGAGCCAGAACAGACAATTGTCAATACAAATGTTCTGGCTCTTACATGAGTTTATATGTGATGTAATCCAGGAAAAGGTACACCAAAAGTTGATCAAGTTTTTTTTTTTATTTTTGTGATGGCATTGCATAGAAAAGGCTTGGACGGACATTTTATTTACAAAAACACTAGCACAGCAAGCTTCCCAAGAAAAAGTAGTTTCTTTGTTTAAAAGTCACCTATATCACCAACATTCTTCTGATAAAGTATATATAAAATATTTATATATTTGAAAAAAAATTATCAATATCCCACAAATACGATGCATGTGATAAAATACATATACTGATTAAGTACCTATCTGTTTTCAAAATATTTCATGAATTTATCAAAAATTATTATTTTTTTATGAGATGAAAAATTACTGACCTTTTTCTGAGATTAGGTTTTTCTAACTTAAAACGAGTGTTTTTCTCAATGAAGTTTGGAAAATGAATTTTTCAGGACCATTATCAGAAAGTTAAACGAGGGAAAATCACACTGAATAGCTAATAAGTTGGGACAAACTGACCAATCAAAACTAAAATTGGTAGGTCTGGTCCTTGTATGGGAGGTACTCTTCGTACCAAATTTCGTGACTATTGAAAGAGAACTGCAAATTTATTGAGAGAACATGAAAAATTATTAGATCCAACAGCCCCCCGTGAACCATAAGACCAATAGAAACCAAATTTGGAATCATGTTAGATATACTTCAAATCAACATCTTTACCAAATTTTGGGACTAGGTATAGCTTGAAAATAACTCCTTTTAGAGACATTAATCTGCCAAAAATGCAACAAAATCGCCCCTATCAGACATATCGTAAGGCTTATCCACACCAAAATTGGTAGGTATTGTCGAAATATGCAATGAAAAAAAGCCAATTTTGAGAAAAATAACTGTAAAGTTTAGCATCTATTTTTTGATAAAAAAAATTTTTTTACTTTATTAGCTAAACATGAATTTCGCTGAGCGCTGACAACATTGGTGCTATTGCAGACTTTGTATAGGTACCTTTTTGAAATGATGGTACTTTCCCTCACTCTTTTCGTTATACTACAGCAAAATCAGTCGCCTCTAGACTATTACACTTTGTTCATCTGATTCAAGGATACTATCTGTCAATATTATCGGAAGCCCAAAAATGATATCCTTCCCCATCATTTGTTTTTTTGCTCTCCTAAAAAAAATTTTTTTCAACTTTCTGTACCTTTTCGTGGATTGCATCATACATGCACAATTCAGGGTCCATACGAGTTCATACAATTCCACTGTAACTTGTTTTCGACAATGATAGGGATATGAGAATAGAGGGAATAGTGCACCTACTCAATCGAAGTGATTTGTACATCGAGAAACTAGCGTATTGAAGTTACGGATCATCGTTAGTTTTGTGAAAGAAGAATAAGAGTCAATAGTATGCAGGGATAATGTAAACAAAATGAAGTAAATACTGTAAATGCCCAAATATGGTTGTCTACATGAAATATAGCCACTGTACATTTTTGTTGCACTTCCTATTCATCATTTCAAAATGTGACATTTTTCTCCAGTCTTCAACATTTTTATTCATGTCTTTTCAACAAATCCAAAAGAATCGCATATTTGAATCAAATTTAATTATGATTAAAAATCATAGAATAACGAAGTACAGTATCATCTCATAAATGAGAAAGATCTTGCGAATGTTATATTTATTTTCTGAAACGATAAAAGTAACAAAATATTTTCATTTTTCGGCAGGCTTAGTCTCAGTCTTTGAGTATGTATATATGATATGGAATGCTGATTTTCCTTATTCCATTCTTCAACCATAGGTTTTTTCATAAAAAAAATTACTTAAAATTTATGTCCATATTATCGTATAATTATATTACGAGTAAAAAAGTAATTTCGTTTCCAGAAAAGGCTATATTTGTCTGAAAGTAACTATACATAGAAATGTTATACAGATCACCCTCCATAATAAACATACTCAAAGGTTTCAGCTGTCCTTTTAAGTCAACGAATACTGAGTACTTACGAACTTCCTATTAAGGTGAGTACGTACACTGAAGTACGTTGAAAGGATTAAAAAGATAGAAAGTTGCGGATGTGACACCATTCGAACACAACATCCTTTCAGTTGTTGATCGTAAGTTTCGCATACAAGGCATGATTTTTCAATTAGGTCTGGATATTCGTTACTCGTTCATTAAATCTAGTCATTGCTATTTCTAACATCTGGTTTATTTTCTGCCAAGATGCCATCCCGCCTCAAATCAGAACATATCATGCGATAATAAAGAAAGGATTAGCGCACTCTATATTGTTCAAGCTTATGTCAGAGTTGGTGAAAAAGAACCCCAAAAATGTGGAAAGTACGAGCGACGCAGCTTAAAACAGCCCAGCCTTTTTCATTTCTCCTTCATAAAACAATTATTTACAATTTTCCTTAGTTCGCCTTTACTTATTAACGAGGATGCACGAAGAATGCCAGTATAGTCGTCCCAGCATTAACGCATTATGAAAGTAGGTATAGAGAGAGAAAAGGAGACAGAGGAAGTGAGAAAAATAGGTTTTTCTCCGACAGTTGGATACATGAATTAAGAAAAGCCTTTTCACAGTAACGCATTATAGAAAAGGATAGAGATGGGGATAAAGGAAAGGGGTAGAGGCATAGCGTCACACAGAAGGGGTTACCAAAGTAAATTTTCGCTATTTTTTGGCTGTCGCATCATCACATATACACCGCTAACATCAGCAGCTCCACCTTTACAATACATCAAACAACAAAAGGACTTTCATTCTTCACTAGTTTCAGGAGACTGTACCCGCCATCAAGTGTGTGAGCATGTTAACTTTTCTTTCTCGGATTCGATGGTACTGAAGAAGTGTCACTGCGTAACTTTGTGTGTATTCTTTCCCAAATCTTCACACTATTGATGATACGATGAAAAATATGTTCATATTACCCGATTTCATTATTCAGCTTCAGGATCAACGTCCTTGAATATGTTTCTTCTTCTCAGTTTGGAGAGAGGTGAAGGATGCGAATGGTGTTTTTTCCATCATCTCTGGTCTTTATTTTCATTCTTCTTTCTGTAAATATTCGCGCGGTATTAAATAACGCTCCCAGAATCCCTAAGGTGGACACTGGTCTATTATAATATAAATAATGGATTTCTTTGGTTTCCCTTTGTGTTCCGCACACAATTTACACGACTTGGTACTTTCGACCATCGCCCACAGAAGTTAAATAATAGGGTTTAGTACGAAACTAAAAAGCCAGTTTCGGAAAAGTAAATGCTAGTGTTAAATAAATTTATACTTTGAAAAAAATTACAGGAAAAAAAAACAACAGTGCAAACAAGTAGTGTCAAATTGAAAATACATCTATGGTTTAAACTACGAGGATGAACCTTGATTTGACTTAGACTTTTATTATTATTGAATAGAGTAGTATTCTAGACACCAGCATAATTTGCCATGGTCTCAAAATGATTTTTGACTTATACTCTCAATCTCGGGCACTAACGAAATTTTCCGTGAATTTGAAAATTTTAATTGCTGATATTTTTCATTACTTAAAAAATGTTCTACGAAGAGATTTAAAAATAAATAATACCCAACCGGTATTTGAAAACTTGCTAAAAATGATCAGCAGAGTCATGGAGAAAAATATTCTTGATAAATTTAAAAATAAAAACAAAAAGTTGTTTGCAAAACAAGTGGATGGAACGAACTCAAAAGCGAGAAATTACTTTTATTAAAAAGGGCTTCCTTAAATTTCTGCAAATTGAACCGGGGTATATTTTGCCAATGATTGCATACTCAGCTGTGGCCTTTATTATTTTTCGCAAAATTAAAATGCCGACGTAAGAATTTTCGACATTCTGATTTAGCTGCAATAAAAATACCTTCAGTCCTCCTAAATTTGATTCGGTGCATCGAAAATTGAAAAAGGTTCATAATATGAAATAAATAAATAATTTATGCTTCACATTAGAATTTTTTCATACAAAAAATTATCTCTTCCAAAGCTCTTATACGTCATTTTTTGAACAATAACTAGAACAAATGATCATTAATCAAGTGTTTTAAAAGAATAAAAGAAAACGGATAGTAGGTACATTAGAATACGGATTGTGAGTTATAGCATATAGGTAGCTAAACCTAAGAATCTGATTTTCAAATAGCAATTCAAGTCAATAGGAATTTTCAGCGGCGACAATGTAAACCTACGCAGTTAATCAACTTGAACAAAAACCACCCAAATTAAAGCCAGTAAATATGATGACTACGTAGTATGGATAACCAATCCCCTAAAGCAATTAAATACTCGTACCCAACGGAACTATCAATCATCTATTTTAACGGATTATGATGATATGGGGCTAGAATCACTAATGTGAAAACTGATTTCATTTCTGGAATACCTTCTCGTGAAGATTCACACAAGAAGGCAATCAATAGCTTTGCCTGTTCTGCCACATCATACACGAATGTATGGGAGAGTAAAATCCTAGGCAAACACTGGAAATTTTGTAACCAGATTTGTAAGTTTATATAGGGAAATTCGCAAACGCACACAGACACACATATGTATGTAGTTGCATCATCTAATTGTCATTTCTCATTAGTCACCTGATGAGAAATGATATACAACATTTACTACCAGTCCATGACATCTCTAAGATTATTATCTATTAATTAATCATGGTCCAAATGTTGTATCTTACCTGTATGTATGTGCAGGTAAGAACATACAAACATGCAATTGTGTACTTATTTTGTTTTACATGATAGAGACAAATAATGATAAGCCAACCTTTCAGTGACTGTCATCAAGGGGTATGAGCCCATGTACCTCATACAAGTTGATTATCCCCACAGCTACTCCCCCCAATTTTTGTACCATAAAAATCATATATCGCATGACTGGGAGATTTATCGAGTTTAGGGCTGGTTTTGCTGATCTTGCTCCCATTTAGCAAGAGTGCTGCCATCCACCATCCCTACCCATTTATAAGATTTCTTACATGACTCTAACCAGGATTGGTAATTGGAGCGACTCTGCTGTCCTCTAAATCTTGGTGGTCATTTGAATTCAGTTTGTTTTCAAGCATAGGGATGGAATCATGGTCATGGATCAAGATGAGGAGTTTTCTTAATCTTTCTGAACATTGGAGAGTTTGAATGCCCGAAAGATTGGTAGATAAATGAAGAAGCCAAGAGAAGAGTTGGCTTGAAGGCTGGATCCTCATTGGCAAACAGGAACCTAGCTATCTCCAATAGTGTCAGTTTGAGAGTACCCAAAGGTGGTTGTTCCACTTTTGTATTCTTCTCCAGTGTTTTGGGTGGAGTGACTAGGGGTGGAAGTTGTGAGGACATCGTTTTGATGGTGTCATTAACAGGAATTATGTCCATCAACAGTTCTTCAATTCTTGCTAATTCTTGTTCATGCTCTAAAAAGCATGGATTTTTCATCAGATACATGTTTTTTTGGGTTTGATTATTAGTAGAATCAGTGCGTAAACTGGTGTTTCCCACGGATAACATTTTGGAAGATTAAAAAGTGAGAAATATAACGCACATACACAGTTACACGAAGCAAGGATTAAAAATTAATTTTCAATTTAGAAACACAATAAAATTTTGCATGAAAATTCAAAATCTATAGTCTAGGTGACAGTAAAAAAGCAAATGAATTCATTGTGAGACCTTTCATCGATCTCAGTGTCAATTTGTTATCTTTATCTAAATGTATCTCTTCATAGAGGGGATAGCTGAAAAAATTCTCGTAATAATGAAATTTTCCAGATAAATTCTGTTCATTTTCAGCAAAGTTATACAAAAACAAAGTTTGAGATGTAGAATTTCTAATCTCATAATAATAATTATTGCAGGTGTATTAATGTGACATTGTTTTTAGATGTTTTTTTTTGTTGTATTTGCTTACCAATAGAAACATATTGCGATGTTTTGATCACAAAAACATATAGATTTGTCTATTCATGCTTCTATCTTATTCTCATCAATTTTGTTCAGTGATTGCATCAGAATTTAATTTTGCGAGAATCTGTTTTCATCACTTTTTAGTGGGTTTGCTTTTAAGTATAGATGTTAAACTTTTTCGAGAGAATTCTTCAATTCCTCCTTGCTAAGCATTCAGATCTATGACTAGGATGTTGATTTTTTATTTTTTTACTTCCTAAGGTCCTGCCTCTTTTTCATGGGCAAATTGTGTCCAAAGGGTCATATATTTTGTTATGACATCGTCAAAAAATTTGACTAATTTAGTTTTGTATTTTATGAATTTTGAATTATATCACTTTTTTCAACTAACTCTTCTTACTTGTGTGTTGGTATTTTTGGTTGAATCTTTCTGTATATTTTCATTTTTTTTGTGTACATCAATCTTTTTGCTTTTTGGAGCAGTTTTCAGTTGTCATTAATACAGGGTGCAGGCTTCAATTTGTCAGTTAAAACTATTTTTGGTTCACCTGCAATTAGTATCACAGAATTTTTATTGTCACGTAATACTAACTTATAAGGACAAGCATACTGTTTCTCCTACAAAGACCCTATTTTTTCTTTTCTAACAAACATATGAAATGTGTTGGCCAAATGTTAGGAGATGCAAATCTTAGGCTAGCCATGATCAGCTGCCTGTTTCAAAAATTTTTTTGCATCAGTCCATATGTTTTGGACTAAAATTTTGTGTTAATTTAGTCCCCTAGAAGGTATAGCTCTTCACCAAATGCTAACTGGGCTGAGGGGTGACCTGTGTCAGTTTAAAGTGCAAATCAAAGGCCCAAAAGGATGGTAGTAGGATG
Source organism: Ericerus pela (assembly GCA_011428145.1). Classification (NCBI taxonomy): domain Eukaryota; kingdom Metazoa; phylum Arthropoda; class Insecta; order Hemiptera; family Coccidae; genus Ericerus; species Ericerus pela. The sequence goes on from WOFM01002265.1 coordinate 99,045, forward strand.
TCAATCCATCTCTTGATATGCAAGCCATTATTGATGCTTTTAAAGCTCTATGCCATCGCTCAACTTTTCCATTTTCTTGAGGATTATAGGCTGTGGTGTGATTTTGTTGAACACCAAGCTTCTTAGACAATTCATTGTTGAATGAGCTTTCAAACTGGCAATCTTAATCCATAACTATGACTTTGGGTATGCCATAGTGGGAAATCCAGGTATCGTATAATGTGGTAGCTTTAGTAGGAGCTGTCATCTCATAGAGAGTAACTACCTCTGGCCATCGAGTTGCTCTATCAATTATTGTTAATAGGTATATGTATCCTTGTGAAGAAGGGCCCACCAAGTCAATGTGTATGGTTTTGAACCACTCAGTTTATTTGAAACATTTGAGAGGTGAACGAGTATGTCTTTCTACTTTGGACTCCTAGCAATTCAGGTAACAGAGAGCCTATTTGTTGCGGTCCAACTTCATTTGGGGCCAAACAAATCTTGATAATATGAATCCAGCTGTGCATTTTGGTCCGGGGTGTGACAGGTTGTGCACACTGATGAAAGCCAATTTGTGATACTTTGTCAGCAGGAATGGCCTATTCTTGCCTGTACTAACATTACATAATAATAAAAATTTGGTACTGAGAATTTTCATTGATCTCAAATTTAGAGCTGTATCATTATTCTATAACAGTTCTTGCAATTCTGCATCCTTAATATGTTCTTCACCTATTTCAGCGTAAGGTAATTGAGCCAATGCTAAGATGGCTTCAATCCTACTAAAAGCATCATCTGGAGTGTTAGGTTCTCTATTTATATACTGGATGTCTGTTGTCAATTGTCCAATGTAATCCAATAGTAGATCTCTTCTCCGGGAGACTGGTTCTGCATTTTGCATGAAGGCATGTTTTAGGAGTTTTATGATCTGTATACACAGTGAAACATCTACCCTCTAATTGGTGTCTGAAATGCTTCAATGCAACAAGGATTATCACAATTTGCTGTCGTACCTCCTGTAATTTTTCTCAGTTTTTAAAAGATTTTTTGAAAAAAAAGTGAGTGGTAACTTTTTGTCACTATCCATTTGGTACAAAGTTGCACCGATTGCAAAATCAGATGCATCAGTTGCAACACATAACAACAGAGTTTTATCTAAGTGAGCTAGCAGAATTGCATTTGCCAGTGTATCTTTAATATTTTCAAAGGCCTGTTTGGCTTCTTTTGTCCAATCAGGTGGAGTTTTATCTTTCTTTTTATTTGTTTTTACTGATGCAAACAGCTTACTTTGTTTGGCTACAGCATTCTTAAGGCAACATCTGTAGAAATTCACCATCCCCAAAAAATGCCTAAGTTTAGTGACATTTGAGGGTTTTGGGAAATTCAAAATTGGCCCTGCCTTGGTCTTCAGAGAAGAGATGCCTTTGGTCAAGTTTTGGTAGCCATGAATCTCAATTTTAGTTTGTTTGTATAAACTTTTAGCAATGTTTATAGTAAGGCCAACAGCGAGTATATATTGAATAATGGCTCTTACATTCTTCTTATGCTTTCGCTCACTACCTTTTGAGCAAATACATACATCATCAAAATATGCATAAGCAAATAGCAATTCCCTAAACAATCCATTGATGAATCTTTGAAAAGTTTGTGCAGAATTATGGAGTCCAAACAGCATTCAAAGGTATTCAAATAATCCAGATGGCGTTATAAGCTCAGTCTTTGGGATGTCCTGTTCAGCCATTAGAATTTGATGGAATGCCCAGTTGACATCACTTTTGTAAAACATCATTTTACCTTTCATATTTGCATTGAAGTCCATAATATTGGGGACTGTATAGCAATCAGGAACTGTTTTGGCATTTAAGGACCTGTAGTCACCAACAATTTGCCATTCCTCACTAGCTTTTTTTGTCATATTGATTGGAGAACCCCATGAACTTTAGAAGTGGCATATGGCTTCCCCTATGATCTGATCATAGTATTCTTATGCTACTTTAACTTTTGTCAGGTGATAATCTGCGAGCTCTTGCATGGGAAGACTGTCCTTTAGTTTCAATATAATGAACTGCATCATGCTTGTATGTAAGATGCCTTCAAATTGATGATTTTGTAACTCCAGGATAGTCCGACAGAATCTATAGGAATTATTTGTCAACTTTTGTACAACTAGAAATATTTGTGTCTAGTTGGTACACTAGCATTTTGCCATCCACACACAGCTTAGTTTCACTATCTATGATTTTTCCATTTTTGAAGTCTATGACCAGACCAAAATGTGCAAGAAAAATCTGCACCCAGAATTGGTGTTGGAATGTCTGCTATTGTGAAGGACTAAGTCATATCTTGTTTTTCTTTTTTACTTCTGTGGTCAACTAAGCAGTTTGGGCTCTAAGTTGAACTATTTCTCCATTCTCTGTTGATAGTACTCCAATCTAGGATTTTGTTATCGAGTGTTCTAGTGCACTATCTACACTCTTAGGAAGAAGGTCTAGGTCCGCAGAAGTATTGATTACTGTGGAACCTACAGCAACCAAACATTGCACAACATTCTATGGCAATTGTTTGCAATACTGGTTTCCAATTACTGAACGTGCTACTATATTGTCAGCCTTTTTCCTTGATTTTGCTATGAATATGGAGCACTGCAGACAGTACAGTTAACTTTAAGTATCACAAATGACATTCCTGAATGATTATTCATAAAAAAGGTAAGTAATATCTCAACAAAACCTAAAATAAAAACAAAAATACTATATCTAACGATGTACTCCTAGAGCGTAAGTAGACTTTGGTTTTTGAGAGAAAAATAAAAATCTACCCAGAAAAAACAATTTTTTGGATTTACGAATTAATCTTTAAATTTTTCCAAAAATTGACCTTCCATCATCGAGATGTAACAAAAAGAAAAATGTGCTAAAAAATGATGACCATTGTGAGAAATCCCTGAAAAGAGCAGAAAATTGTTGACGGAAGCCGAAAACTAAATTTTTATAAAAAACGGAAAAATTCTCTGGTCAAAAAAATTGAAAAAATAGCCTTTTCGCGAATAAAATATAGGTTCTTCGTTGTGAGAAAGTAAAATGAAGTAATATCAGTCAAAGAAGGAGGATGAATGACGTACTCAAATTGGCATCATCGTTTCAAAAGAAAAATTATTCTTACCTCATTTTCTCAGAATAACATACCTACCATTAAAAAAATCTTCCTGAAAGACCGTATACCTACCTAGGCAAGAAAAAAAGTTCAATTTTCAACAAAATGTACCTACATAAAAAGATTTTTTCGTAAAGACAATCTTTTCGAAGCTTTCTTCAGCGACCTACACAAAATAAGAATTGAGGTGTAGCTTATTCTTCAAAATTCCTTATTTTACAGTTGATGGCTAGCAAAATATTATGAATTAGTCTCTGTTCCAAAAGAGAAAGGCAAACCACAAACTACAATGCACTGAGCATTTGAACATCATGGGGTCAGGAAATTGTATGGATTCACATAGGACGTAAAAGGGAAGTCCACATGTTCGTTAAACTTTTTTTTTTTGCCCAGGAAATGTAATTCAATTTCGGTAACATTTATTCGAAGCCGCTTGTTTACGCCTTCAAGAATTCTTGCGTTTCTCTTTTGAAACAAAGTATAGAGAAGCAGGCTTGAGTGAGTTTAAACTGTCTCAGTTGAAATCTGGGCACTCGATATTATTTTTACCGACTGCATACGGAGAAGGTTATGTGTTTGGTATATCTATCTACGGAACTAACGGAATTTCGTTCGCTCAGAACAAGTGTCTTACTTTCGAGATTTTAACGAAAGTAGGCTAAAATGTTCCTGACCATCCAAAGAATGTCCAAGACTACTCATATTTTAAAAATTAAAAAATTAGAAAGGTGTAATTGAAGAAAATAAAAATTTAAAGATTGAAAAAATTATTGTCAAAAATTTGGGCATATTCATCAATAACCGCTACTCATTCAGATTAACGCAGTCCGTTTTTTATTGTTTTTTTAAATAAAATTTATTCCTCAATTATTCAAAGTTTTTATCATAATCAAAGTTTGTACCATTTTCTTCGCGAAATAAGCAAAAGTAAGACCAAGACATCAGTTTTCTCAGGACCGAATGCAAGAACGAAACTCAAGTTCTAACTGTTGTGACTCTAGAAGTATTTCTTATGTTAAGCAAGAACGTAACTTATCGTAAAAATGAAATATACTTCAACACTATTCGGACCCGTATTTAATCATTTGAACTGCTAATAAATTGTCAGCATCGTCTCAGTAGTCCAGTCAAATCAGCATCAAAATGAGAAAAAAAAATTCCAGCGCAGCAAAAGCTTCTTTAAAAAAAAACGGGTTTTCAAGAAAAAAATTATAATTTTGATAATCACATTAATTGTTTGTTAACACTCTCGCTGCCATGTATGCACCTGTGCACACAAATCTAATTGCCATTCACGTGTGTGCTGTATTGCACACAGATCATACCAACATATTTTTGATTGTGTGCTGTAGAGAACACAGTTTACATTAAAATAAATGTGATTTTTGGTTTCTACTGGCTTGAATACATCTAACTCTGGAACAGCAGAGAAATTTGGCAACATTGTAATAAAAGATGGGTGTTTCAAGAATGCTATAGAGTAGCATATGAAAAGTACCTTTTCAGCTTAGTACATTGATTGTTTCTCAATTGTTGAGGCATTCCCAAAAGTCTTATCAGTTTCTTAATATTGTATTTACCACCTGGATTGCTCATGGGTGGAAGTATGTTTTAAGCTCTTCAGGCCATGTGTGCTATATTGCACACGGGTGAAAACCTCCCTTACACAGGATGGTATGATGAAAAAATGATAAATATATGTTATCTAGACCCTTCTAAATGAGATTTAAATTTTGGCTTAAAAAATTTTTTACAATGATTTTGGTGAAACCCTGTCTGGCAGTGAGAGTGTTTGTTAAAAAGAAAACGTGAACATGTGGTTAAAGTTTTTCGTGATTTTCTCGCCTAATTTCAATTTGTGGAAAAAATACAAGAAATTAAAATTGTTTGCAGTAAAATTTTTACAAAAAAAGTACCTTGCATTTTTTTTCAGAAATCAAAACTAAGTGAGGAAAACACATAAAACTAATTTGTTAATCCTTTTTTTTACCTAAAACATTTTATACTGAAAATAAAGACAAATAAAGTAAAGTTTGACTAAATATTTATATGAAATTACAATGATTTAAGAAAACAAATCGTGAGCTTTCTTTGAAAGCTTTCATTTCATTGTTTATTTAAGACAGTTCACCCGTTCAGAATGTAAGTGATTAAAATCAGAGGGAAATAAAATGGAAGAAAAGAATGAGAAGACAGAAAGTTGAACAATAAAAACAGCAGCAAGTCTGGCCGGACCTGCTGATGTTGCAAAAGTTCACACTTTATAATTTTATGTGCGGAATTTTAGAATTCCACCGATGTGGTCTTTCCTGTGAGAGATACCTACATTTTTCTTTCATTTCAATTAATGAATATTTTTGTCATGATATTTGTGAGGAAAATGTAGACGTATTTTTATCTATACTTTTCATTACAATAATATACTAAAAGTTTCACCCTTTCTACCACATACGTTTTTGTGGAGGGGGTGTTTATCCCCAACATTTTGTTTTTTATGTTTTTCTCCACAAATTTTAATTTTGTGATAAGAATAGGTCAGTACAAAATTGTTAAGCATAAAAGTTCCTGCAAAACAAGTCAGATATAGTTTTTTGCCTGATGCCCCTCTTCCCCTCTAAAGAGTCTTGAAAACAACCACTCTACAGTGAATATGTTTGACAGCATTATATGGGAGATATAACTCATAATTATCATACTATGTAGGTAGATAATTCATAAACCCAATACATATTTTTTACCTCCCACTCCCCTTGTATAACTCCTTAACAACCCCTCCACCTTCATAGTTTTTTGTCTAAGGTCCTCTTTCCTCCCCAGAAAATTGTAAAAACAACTGTATTCACTGAATTTGATATTTTTCAAGCCTTTCTAGAGGGAAAGGAGGCATTGAACAAAGTACCAAATGAAACATTTTTTGCATGAAGGTGTTATGGAAGGGATGGATTGTTAGAAAACTTGTATTAGGTTTTCAAATTATCTACATGATATGATAATTAGGAGTTATATATTCCATATAATGCTACTGAACATATTCACAGGAGAATGGTTGTTTTCAGGACTCTCTAGAGGGAAAGGGAGGCTTCTGGCAAAAAATTGCATATGCTTTTTTTAGGTATTCAGGAGGTGTGGGGATTCAAACTTGTACCAACTGAATACCTAACATCCTCATGTCACTGTCACTCAAAATACAGCACCACACACACTTGGTCATGGTGCCAGGTGACAGTGAATGAGAGAAGTATATTATACATGCTGATGTGTGTAGTAACTGCCACACCACTCCTCTCCAGTATAGCAGAACATAATACAACCAGATAGAGGCGCAGCTGACAAGTAGGTGTCTGTACAGGAGTGGCAGATACCCCCCTCATCTTCACTCCACCAATACATACAACCTACAGCATCATCACATTTGGCAAGCAGTTGGGTGATATACAGCTGGCATGGCAAACATGTACAAATGAGGGTGCCACACCCTGTCTCTTGGATCACATCGGGGTCACCACTTTTGGTATTCAGGCAGTACAGGGATTCAAACCCGTACTGATTGAATACCTTGGAGGGAATTTTTTAATAATGATATTAAATAATTGCTTCTCATCTACAGTTTTACAGACCATATCATATCATGTCAATTATGACAGAGGCCGTACATAAATCATCAAGAATTGTTCTAATTTCATTAGTATAAATAGGAAGAGCAGTTAGCTTTTCCCAAAGTGCGGCTCTTATTTTTGATTCATTACTGTAACAACTATCTGAAAATTTAAAATGTTGATGGTAGCCTATTTAATCAGGAGAATAATGACGGATTTTGTGTATTAAAAATTTAGGTAACGCACCTTGTAAGAGATTAATTTTCTGAGGAACGGCAATATCATTATATTTATGAACGTAATTATTAAAACCATTAATAAAACCAGGGTATTGTAAAATTTCCCCATTACATTTTTCAAGATAGAACTTTGGTGGTTAAAGGTTGGTAAAACCTATTTCTACATTATCTTGGGGTTTTTGTTCCCAACATTTAGGGATATAACCAAAAAAGTTAGTAGTAGAGGTAGAATTGTTATTTTCAGGTGGCCTAAGTAGTAGCACTAAAGTACTAAAGGTTGAATTCCCATATAATAAAGACCAACTAATATTATTAAGAAATGACAATGGATTTTCTGTTGGATTCTAAGGTGTCTCACTTCTAATTCTCTTTTGAGCAAGTTGAGCCTCAGTTTCCACAGAATTTCCATTAGTCATTTGATTTTGCATGCGTTTATTAGTAAGCGAGGGATTTGAATTATTACCCTTATCTATTTGTGATATGGTAATAGACAGTAAAACATCCTGTTTCCGTGTTGCTGAATGAGGTTCAACACCTTCAGCTTGGTTAGAGCTCTGTATGAATATATGGTCAAATTGAGAGATTGAGAGTTGGAGTTTCTCAATGATTGTTGTCTCCAGATTCTTCATCTCTTCTTTTTTGATTTGATACATTTGGAGAATGAAGTCCATTTTGGCACAAGCTTCCTCAAGTTGAGCAGATAATTCTTTAGCTTGAGTTTCACATCTCACCCTCTCTTCCTCCTCTTTTTTCTTACATTATTCAGATCATTTGAAAAGTTCATCCAAATCTTTGCTGTTGTCAGGAGAAATCATAGAATGAAGAGTAAATTTCTTTAAAATCCTCGATTTCTGAACAATAAGATGGTGTTTACAAATCATCACTTCTTTTAGGGATTTTTGGCCAAATTACGTGGGATTTTATCCAAATTGGCAATGGTAGAGTCAATAGCAGTAGTTTCAGAGAAGGCAGCTTCATAATCAAATCTGTGATGGGTTGGGATTGCTAAGAGTTCATCCAAAGTTTGTTCATAAGTTTGGGCTTCCTCCATAAGGATTAGGTATTGTTCAACCTCAAATAAAGGATTGGTATCCTCTGAGCAATGGAAAGACAGTGAATCCTGTCGTTTGCATTCTTGATCACAAATGACATCAGCTTGCTTTCAAAGTTCTTCATCGACATATCTTTTGTGACCTTCTTCAGTTAGGCGAAGATTGTCCATGGCAAGACGAGCTTCTTCAGCTTGAAGACGTTGGCATTCAACTTGACATTCTTGTTTTTCACATTCAACTTGCAATTCTCAAGATTCTTCATCCGGATTAAGGAGTTGATCCTTTTCTTCACGGAGATATCAGGATTAAGAGGAGGAATTTCTCCAAGGTCTTCTACCATTTTTATTTTCGGAAATCAAGCAATCTTAAAGGGAAAATTTGTTTAATTTTGATAAAAACTATATTAGGTATTATACAGAAAAATAACTGCTTAAATATGACGTTGATTAGATGTAAAAGAACATGAAAATTTATTAATTAGGTTCTGATTTATTTCACCCTAATCTTAGGCGCATAAAAATATGATGACTTATTGATCTAATTTAGAATTTGTATTAATAACACAAACTTCAATTCACTAGGTGAACAAAGGTAAATTCAACGTGCAATTTTGGATTACATACTTTGTTACACTAAGCGCAAGTTAGTATTTTTGTGAAGTATTACATACCTACTGTGAAGGAAAATTTTATTTCAGAGCTGCAGTAGATATGGATCAACTGTATTAATGTGGATTTTTATTTCCTAAAATAGGAGTATTTAATTATTAAATTTTTCATTGAAATTTTTGAAATTATTCTAAGTTCTTCTGACTGTAGAAAAATTGGGCATGACCCTAGGACAAAAATCGTTTACACACAGGGAATAGTTAGTTCTAAAATATTAAATTATTTCTAAAAGTCAGGGAGCTAAAAAAAATTTGAGCGAGACCCTAGGGCGATGAGAGGTTTTCTAGTCTCGACACAAAAACAGTAAAATTTATCTGAGATTTTATTCTTTACAATTAAGCCACAAAAAAAATCAGGCGTGACCCCTAGGCGTTAGTTTGTTTTTCAGTCACGATTAAATTAATGAAGCATAGATTTAATTCATCTATTTACTAATGATTTAGGCCTAATTTGTACCTAATAGGAATTTCATACGGTTCAATTTTGAGTCACGAGTAATTTTAATAAAATAAAAGAAGATGATTCTAATCAAATTTTCATCAATATATAGGAAAACAATCATTTAATTAAAGAACAGAATTGAATTCACTAATGGGTTTTTGAGAACCTAGATGAAAAAAGTCTTATAAATTACCAAAAATTACGTTTTCTATAGAAGTTTATTCACTTTTAGTAATAAGGAAATAATCCTATAGTACTTACCAAAATTCAACGTGTGAAATATGGGAATCTGATTCATGTATTAACAAGCGTATTACCCAGTACCACATTTTGATCAAAAATTGGCCAAAAAACTAAAAAATACACAAAAACTGGGCTTTTGAGGTGCAAGTATAACCTTAGGTAATTCAAAATTACCAGAAAAAACACGAAAAAAGCAACAAAAATAGGAAAATTGGTATATACGTTAATACCGATAGGGGGTGATATTTTTACACACATGTGTGTGTGTGTGTATGTGCGCGCGCGCGAGTGAGATTCATCATCCTCATATTGTATAATATAGTTTTCACATTTTGACATTTGTAGGTGAATATGACCTTTTTTTGAGAAACATGCAATATCCAACAAAATTGTCTATTTTTAGATGATTTTTGCCATTTCTCAATTTCTAATTTTAGGAAGTACCAGTGTGAGAAAAATAGGGATATGATTTTTTCTCAGTTTATTTTCTTATTATTTTAATCTATAGAAACTGGATGACAACTTATTATTTGTGAGGTCATTTGAACCTAATAATTTAAATGTAGCATTTGATTGCCGATTATTGCTGAATTATTATAATTGTTTCTCAGGCAATAATTAGATAAATATATATTAAACCAAAGAACCATAATGCTCCTGCTACCATCTTATAATATAATGGCTTAACATCCAAGAGACAGTATAAGTTGGTTGTAGTCACACACCTGGTTCTCCTTGCAACTCACAACTGCCTGTGCTTCAACACCAGTACCTCTATATCAGCGGGAGAGTCTGGCGTATAGGCTGTGCGCGGGACCTCATGGTGGAGCCACGATAATGAGAACCTTTCAAGTATAAGAACATTGGCAGGGACATACTGAAAAGACTTCTGCCAGTTTTGTCAACTCCAAATTGTTTAAAAAAAAATAAATAAGTCATCAACTTCCACGATTTGCCAACTATTATAGTTAAAATAGTCAATTTTTCCAGTTATAAAAAGATTCTCTTGAGGGAGCCTCCCCATCACCTCTAAATACATCCTTAAACAATGGTTCACAATTAACTGTCAATCGTGTATCCCCGGTGAATCCATAATTTTACTGAGAACTCCTACTTTGAAAATAAATGCAGAAATTCCAAAATCTTTCCGCGATTTATAGTAGTTTATTAAAAAAGTTTTTTCATGGAATCGGGGATTCGTCTCGGACCTCATAACATGCTATGCGTCCTTAGAGGTTTGAGGATCACCTTTTGAGAACCTCTGGTCTAAGGCAAATAGCACTGTATCAACTCACAACTTGAGTTAACAGCCCATCCAGTAATCTTCTCTACTCATGAAAATTTGGTTTGGCGAGTACAATATTCATACTGTAAATTCAGCGGATAATAATTTATACATCTACCATTTTTTGTTAACCTTATGCAAATAAAAACATTATTGATTAACCAAATTATTCGGATTGACAATGCAACATTCTTTCAAGTTTAACGTTTAAGTATAAATTACCGTCGGTATTCTTTCTCATTAGTAGACTAGTGAATAGTGAGTATTCATTCATTTAATAAGGGGGGAAACAGACACCAGAAAAGAGGAATACGACTATAATAACAAAATACAAAATAAAAACTTGCTACACCGTGAAACTGATCACAACAAAAAAGAAAAACGAAATTTTCCCACCAAAATTAATCGAGAAGAAATGGTAAGTACTCATTTAAGATCTGGTGCTTTCTTCTTCGCTAAAGAGGAAGTGAAAATCATACTTTCGAATTATTCTGTTCTCTCTAATTCGTTTACCTTCTTCAACTCATCTTCATCTGCCTCCAAATTTATCCACGCTACTTTTTCATTCTCTGTTTTCATGTGTTACCATCATGAAGTGAGCAAATGGGGGCGATGGAGAAAATTTACAAATCCCATTTTACAATGCAGTGTGATGAAATAAATTAGAGTAGATTCTTTCATTAGCTGGAACACCGCAAATAAACAACGACGACGATAACATCGATACAAATAAATGTAAACGGGCGCAAACAAACGCTGCTATTTTTTTTATTGTTACATTTTTTCAGTCAAAAATTGTGGAAAATAAAAAGCATCAACGATTTCTTTTTGCAAGCGTTGTTGGTGAAATAAAATTTCCATCGCAGACGGTGCTCACTTTTTAGCAACGTAACTTCATCTGGCCTCATTTCAAAAGAATGCAGTGGGAGAAGACGAAATAAAAATTTATTCTTTTAAATATAATTATGTATATATTTTTTAATAATACGCGGGTGAAATAATTTCAGTGAAGAAATCAAGTAAGAGAACACGAAATATCTTTATGAAATAAGGTTGGTGAGGAGTTAAGAATATGGCTGATCAAATTTTTTCCGTCTTTGAAGGAAACACTTCTAAAATTAACTACTTGCTACTTGATATTACCATGGTTTTATTTTCAAAATAATTTCTAAATTAAATCCGGAAGGCAATCAGAAAGTTCTTCACACTTTCTGGATAAAACCAATTATTCTGCGCATCCAATCCTTCCGTCAATACCTTGATTCTATGCTCTTAACCAACCTTCAAAGACTACATACAGCTGTTAAGTATTTAATAACTCCAATTATGTCACTATCACAATCCACCTTCTTCCTCTCCTCTCTATTCAAATTTAAATTGATCGTTTCCCTGTTTCAGTACTCTTCATGAATAACCTACAATGGAGGCTGACATCAACCACCTCTTTTTCAACTATCTCACAAAATTAAAAGATATTGACGCTCTCACATACAACTTATAAAAATTAACATAGGTACTTTCTCTTCTCAATAAACTTCCTATTAGCCCAATATTCCATTCAAATTTATCGGTACCTTTACAATCTACATCTTCATCAATCCAATTAAAAAATGTAATACCAGTTTTCCTTTTCATTTTACGATAGGTTGGCCTAACAATATTTCTCGTTAATAAGTGACCACTTTTTCAGATGTTTTTGCATTGAAACAAAAAAAATATACAAGAAAACTTATCAACGAATTTATACACCCAGAGACGAACATCAACCCAATGTACTTTATATTCTCCAAATAGCACAAAACTGCTCATTCGATTCGAATATTTTTGTTTTATTCGTAGTGTTTTCAGTAATTTCTCAACTCAAAATTTTTCTCACACGAGACACGACTCACTTTTCACCTCACACCTACTCAAGCAATTGGTCTCTGGAAGCCTGAAAATTGCAACTATATTGTCTGTAAAAGTCTTATACAACTTAACCTTCGGAATGTAAAGAAAAAACCAGTAAATGTGGATCACATTTGTAGTTATGCAAATACTAGGTAAGAACTTTTCATTCAAAAGCTCAAATTAACACCCTCCAGTTCGATTATTGTTCTTTTTGACTATTGGAAATATGGGCAATTTTCAATAAATATGATATAATTATATTCTATCCCAAGTAACTTATTTCTTCCATTGTTCCGTTTCCATTGAACTGGATATTTGGCAACACTTACAAGTCGGAATATATCTTACCCTCAAACTTGCAACAACTCAAATTTATTTGCATGAATACGTAGTAAAAGTGTTCGGTGAAATGAATTTCAACCCGGGGATTATTTGATTTTCAGAAAATTTCCCAGTAACCTAAGTTATACTAAGATTAAGTTACCAAACGTGTACATAAGAGCATCCATCAGTCACTTTGAAGGACATTATTTTTTTAAAAATCTCCGGTGCAAAAGTTCCCGTTTGATATGATCATTTTCGAAGATATTTTTTACGACATAGGTATATTAACGATATAATTGTAGTAGATTTATCACCGAGCAATAACCTCAAAATATAAAATTTAATCCATGTATGAAATCAATGAAGAAACAAATACGCGTTTTTACAAGATGAAATTTAAATCACCTATCAATTACAATTCATTATAGGTACCTATAGTACTTATTTAGGCTATTATTTTACTCGCATAAAATCTTTTTTCAGAAAATTATCAATATTGACGAGACTGTACACATACTTACTACGAACAACCATTCACAATATTGGTACCTGATTCCAATATGGTATCTTTTACTGAAACAAGAAGTGATACAGACGAGTAGTTATATACAAGTCACGTTTACTTCATATTCAAACAAGACCCACAGCATTTTACCAAGAAAAATACTAAGCAAACACTTTTTTTTTTGGTGAAATATATGGACAACTGTATTACTCCCGATACCACAGACGAAGCGAGATGGCGGGAAAGCGGCGTAATGGACTAGTGATGAAAATACATTGTCAGTATCAAAGACATCAACGGCGATAACCGAGGGCAAAAGGATTCAGGGGAAACCACCATTCCGCATTTTTTACGTATGAGACATACAGTAAATGGCGGAATGGCGGGAAGGCTAGGTGGTTGCCATGACGTCATAATTTGTCCAGAAACGTACCTATCCACCTACTTCTTATAGAAAATAATTTACGTCGAGAGAATGAAACGAAAAGTAACAAAACGTGAGATCGAAAATGTCCTCGAAAACAGCACTATATTTACAATGAGAAAAAGCCCTTAAAGTAGAATATTCGCGGAAGTTCACCTCTACCAGCTATATATTCTCCAGTCCACGCAACCAATCTTCGACTAACTAACGCAATTCTTTGTAACTGAACACCTAAAATAAACAAACAAGATCCTTACAAACACCTCGCAACATAACCTTGCTTGCACCATAGTATTAGAATGTATGGGTTAAATTTTCGCAATAAAAATTCAACCCCACTAATGATGCCAAGTATTCAACAGGCGTTTGCTGTTATCCATTAAGAACACCATTATGCCACCAGAACGCGTATTTTGTGTACTTTTTCAACGACGAAAAATTGTTTTTTACCCGACGTTGTATATACGAGCCAACGTACGCTTAATTAATAACCTCTTCTTAGGGCTGAAACAACGACGAAACCATCTAAGAAAAACAAAATCACATCGTTTGGTTCAGAATGTTGAAAACCGAAAACTATGGAAAAAATAAAGAAAAAATATTTCACAGTAAAAAGGAAAAAAAGATGTGGGAAAAAAAAAAATTTAAATTGCAACCAAGAACAATTATTGAGCCACGAAAAAAAAAAATGGAAGTCCAAAAATTATTTACAAACTTCTTTCCTCTGAACAATAAACAACAAAAAATAATTCATTATTTCCGATTCCTATTAAAACGATAATTTACTAACCGAGTTAACCAATGTAATGAAATCTTTTCTCCAGTCGAAAGCGAAAATTATGGATCAAAGCTTACCCGATTTATATATATTGGACCGAAAAGGGCTTACATATTTGTAAAGAAAAATGAAAAATGTACGTAGATACCTATTTTGATTTTAAAAAGATCTGTTAGTTTATTTGGCCTGTAAACGTTTGTACAAGTTAAATTAAATTTTAATCATAAGCATAACATAAATTAAATATGTTCGCGTAAATAAAAATCTACAGAGTGCATGAGAAAGATGCACGTTTCCCTACAAATCGAATTGTACGTAAAAACAATTCCTGACTTCAGCTGAAGGAAAAAATAATAATACATAAAATTTCCATTTTGCGGAAATACCAAAAACACCCATGACAAAAGGAGCAAAAATCCTCCCAATCCTTATGGTTTGCCAGAGAGGGTGGAAACATTACTATCGCAAAACCCATCCGCACCAAAAAATCTGACCTGACTCCTTCAACTTGCAGGTATTTCACTTAGTATTTAAAGCATTTCCACCACAGGTGTCATATTTTATCAGTGTGGGACACAAATATTTTTTAATTAGATCAATAGATCAAAAGATCACTATGGGTATAGGTGTGTCCGCACACCTCACCACCACAAACGTTCAGAAGGCGTTGCGTATTCTGCAGATTGAAGAGTGTATGGGAGCTGAGCTCAGTATTCAAATTGGCAGAACTAACAACCCTAGCAGCAAAAAATGTACGTTTTTAATTTAAAAAATGCATGTACATATGTAATGCGTAAAATGAGACTATTTATGCATATGTACGCATAATTTTTCATGCATATTTGTAGCGTATGTATACGTATGTGTAAAATATACGTACAACGTATATGCACAATATTATCCATGATTTGTACATTCCAAGTAGGTGCCACATTGCACGTATACATATACATATATGTAGTACTTTTTTTTAAATGCACATGCGTAGGTAGAAATATGAAGTGAGACTATTCACGCCTACGCATGCCCAATTTTTCACACATAATTTGGGTGTCCATACATGTATATGTGCAATGTACATACAACGTATGCGTAATAATGTGCGTGACATGCATGCTCATGTAATATATCTCACACATATTCTGACACATACATCTAAAATCACATAAAATATAAAATTTTTTAGGCATCATACGCATAATTTTATGCATCATACACACAATTTCATGTGTCATATACACAATTGTATGCATTAAATGCCAAACAGTATGTGTCTTACACACAAGTATATGCATCATACACCAAATTTTATGCAACATACATAAAATTAACAACTGAAAATACTATAGGTACTTACTCTCTGATATCAGTTTTACAGGAGGGTGCCATTCTTTGTCATACAATCGTGAGAGGAAAAACTGGAATATATGATGTTCAAATCCCAAACAAATCCATAAAAAAATTTTTTTTTTGTTTTTTTCTGTTTTTTTTTATTATTAGCCCCTCCAAGGTTGTGTGACAGAATATTTTTTTTCGACCTACCCTTAGGGCCCTATGAGTTTCAAAAAGGGGTAAAAAATTATTTATGAACAATTATGAGCAGTACATCATCATAAATATTTTCAGATGTGCTGATTCCATATTTGATGACAATTTTTTTATGGAACAATTGGAGCTCCTGTGGCTTCAGAAAAGCTGTTGAGTTCCATTATAAGTTCTACTTGTGAGATTCAATATAATTATCATTCGATATAGTTTAAATTTATTGGGTCGTTGCAAACCTATTAACTACTAGTTTTGAATTTGGTCATATTTGAATGATTAGTTCAGCCTTGGGAACTGACAAAAGTTTAATCATAGGAGTATGGTTTAATTATTATGATAAAGGGTTGACATTTTGCAAACAACCCTTCCCTGCATACATGAGCTTGTGGCACTTACAATTTTTCAATTTTGGTCATTACCCCCAATCATCTCCTTCCTAATTATGAAACTATGAGAAAAACTAAGCCTAGGCTGTCTTCCATGGATTCATTTAATGTGACTTGAATATGCAAATCCAATGCCATATCATTTATTGTTGTAGCATAAACAGGAGACGAGTTATAAGAGAAAAACTTGGGTGGAGATACGTTTTTGTATTTTGAGGACCCCCAGTGCACCAGATGAGTCTAATTTTTCACAAGCTTGATCCACATTGACGAGTGTTCATTGTCATAACTCAATTAGGATGCAAGTTATAAGGAGCAAAAAATTGTTGAAACTAGGGTTTTGGGATTTTTTGGAAACCAAGACTACCAAAAGGACATGATTTTGCATGAGGTTGATGCGCATTGTCTTGACAAGCATTTTGTTACTTAGCTCGAGTCTTTAGCATAATTAGGGGCAAAGATATTCCACTTTTTCACAATTTTTTTTACTCTCATTTTTTATTTGAAAATGAGATCTGGTAAGGATCTGTGTATCCTTTGGTGAAATTAGATATAAATAAACCTCTCTTTCTAGCCAACCCTCTTTTGTACGTTTTCAGTGTAATAATGTACATCTATTTGTGATTATACGTACTTTCTACACCCATTCATGTTGAATTGTGCTTGTACAAGCTTCTGCAGTAAAATAAGTAGGTATGCGTTGAATTGTGTGTACAACACACTTTTTTTGCATACTCTGATTAGGCTTTTGCAGTATAATTTGTATGCATACTTTAAGTAAGAGTACAACGTATTTTTTTGGTATACTCAGATTAGGCATTAACAGTTTAATAATGTATGCATACATAAGATTGTACTTAATACGTACTATTTCCACATACTCAGAATCAGCATTTCCAGTATAATATTGTCCAAATCCATGTTTGGATACATTCTACATCAATCAAAAAGTATCATTTTTGGCATACATAACATGTGAGTAAATTGTATTTAGAAAGTATTATTTCTTCCATAAAAAATTGAAAAAGTATAATATTATATATTAATGTAGATTAAAAATGCACAATTGTGCCTCATACACCTATTATGAGCATGTGTAATGCACAATTTTTGCCAATAGGGAAAGTAAAGCTGTGAGTGCAAAAAGGTTGTTTGTAGATTTTATGTCCACTGGCCCACAAGATAATCAACCAGTACACAAGCACACCTGTTTGTCTCAATCACCCATTGCCACAATCACAATCTTAGATTATTAGATTACTTCCAAAAAAATTTTTAATTGTGCAATATAAATATTGTTTCTGATATTTTAGCTCGCTTGAAATATTATTAAATTATGAAATTTTGTGCAACCCCCTGAATTCAAAGGTCAAAGTTAAAATTATTTTATATTTATTTTGAATTTTTTTCACCTCTACTGGCTTCTAAAAGTTAATTAGTCAAATTATTGAATCAATAATCAATAATGTGTATAATAATTTATTAATAAATGACTGGAACTTATTAATTACTTTTAGTTTTCTCTTTTCCCATTTTTTGTAGGGTGGTTTTGCCTGAGGCTGTACAATTTGTGACGCAAGTACGACTCATTTTGTTCTTTTGTTTGGACTTGTACATTCAATCTTTTGTTCAGTGCAACGAACTCTCGCTTCCTTATCTACGTACATTTATTAAATACGTTGGCACAGTTTTCATATTTGAACCACCATTTTGCAACAACTTGTAAAATTTTGCAATTGCACAACTTTATCGCCTATACTTTGTCGAATTATTTTTCATAGAATATTTTTGTTCTTCTATTACGAACACTTTTTGAAATACGATATATTTTTTTTTCAATAATTCATTTCATTCGAAATATTCTGTTTTTTTTTCAAATTTTTTTTCACATTATTTTTTTTTCTGCCCTGAATTTTTTTTATTACTTTTTATAAATTGAATTTACCCCAACTAATCAATTGGATTATTACCACACCTAATCATTTTAAAATTTTATTAAATCCTCTCGAATATTCATTTTTTTTCTTTCATTTTTTTTTCTCTCATTTTAATTTTAATTTTCAAAATAAGATCGAAACCTTTTCCCCTGTTATCCTAAATTAATATTTTATTTCCACGGGTCATTTGGTATTTAATCTAGCTTCATCATTCATATATTTATTTATTTATTCATTTTATTGAATTTATTTGCAAATTATTTTTGGGTTGTAAAAGTCTTGTTTATTTTTTTATATTTTTTTTAT
Source organism: Ericerus pela (assembly GCA_011428145.1). NCBI lineage: Eukaryota > Metazoa > Arthropoda > Insecta > Hemiptera > Coccidae > Ericerus > Ericerus pela. The sequence goes on from WOFM01002265.1 coordinate 117,799, forward strand.
CTGAGGGAAGTGTCCAATTGCAACTTTAACATGTGTTCTCTCGTGCCCAGTGTGGACCTACTTGGGAAACACACAAGGACAAAACTATATACTATCGTCACTATTTACACTGTTTGATAAACACAGGGATGGCAATTGTTTTCTTGCGGCATTTGCTAAGGATTGATATCCGTAATAATTTTTTTTCCTTTTTTTTTATCTAATTTCATTCAGTCAATTCTTTCATTATGAACACTGAATCCAAAGATAGAATCTGAAATATTTTCCGTGGAAATGGCTACGAGGGATGGCATGCAACCATCATAAGAACCCTTATGGGCAAAGGCTACCATTCCACAATATTTCCAACTGCACGTGAAACTAGTTATATCTACATAACTTCTGAAGAAAGGCTCACTTCTAAATGGCTTAAATTCTTCCAAACTCAGGAAAGGGCAAAAGCCCACATTTTCAAAAGACTCGATAAATGCATACTACATCAAGTCAAAACTTGCGATGTTATTTCTCAAATTTTTGAAATTCTCAATGCCCGATATAGAAATCAAACTCCTACAAACATTATGGTTTTAAAATCTAAATTTCAGTCTCTCCACTTCGACCCTAGGAGAGGTACCATCCGTAGATTTCTTGAATATTTTTCAACAATTGTTGAGGAATTAAGTGATGCTAACTACCCCCTTTCTGAAGCAGATGAGATAGACTAACTTATGATGTCATTACCTGAAAAATTTGATACTGTTTTCACTGAATTCAGACAACTCGAACATGAAAAACAAACTACTGTTAGACTTACAAAAATGATTTTAGAAAAATGTGATCAAATTGAATACTCCAATAAAACTTTTCCCGGGTTTGATCAGCCCAAGCTTTCTTACCAACCTACGGATAATAGAAGAAATTTTTGAAATTTTCAAAACAATATTAACAATTCCAATAGTTCAAATTCAAATTATAAAACTACTAGTCATCTAAACTATCACAAGAATAGGCAGGAAACCACAAATAATTATCCTCCAAAGGATAACATCACCCAAATGGATGTAACTTGCTTTAGATGCAACAATAAGGGACACATGTCTAGAACATGCCCCAACAAAAAATCTAATTCAAGTAACACTCCTCAACCCCCCCAATCAAAATAGTAGTTCTAAACCCCAAAATTCCACAGACACAATTTCCCAAAATAAATCCCTAGACAAGTCAAATTTTCGTGTAAAATACGCAGTGATGCTCCACTCAAATCTTAATCATTTAAGTTTTGAAGACATCGATGAGGAATTCCAATGGCCTACCCATCCAACAGTATCAAAATCCAAACCCCAAAAAAACCAGTTACACCCTATGTTATTAGATAATGGAGCAGATGACCACATGGTCAATGACCTTTCAAAATTGAGAAACATTTGTAAAGTTTACAATTCTCGAAAAGCACTTTGTGCTAAAAAAAGTCTTTGTAAATCCCACACATGTTGTATCCATGTATGTCAATGTCTGCAATTCCAAAGCAGAGTTTTCCACAATACATCTTAAAGAAGTTTAGCTTTGACATTTGGTCAGGAGCTAAAATTATGGAATCAGGCATATTCAAAATAATTACTGACACGGATCACACAGACATCATCAACAAACAAACTGGTGAAATCACCATAACTGCTCCAAAGAGAGGTTTGATGTATTACATTGATTACGAGATTGTAGAAGAAGAAAAAGTCGACCAGGAGCTTTTATGCATGCCTGTAAGTCATTCAAACTTAGCTCAGGATGATCATATAGATGATCATAATCAAAATTTTGAAGAACAGAATGAGGAAGAAGTTGATAATCCACCAAGTGAAAATTTACAAGACGCTGTAGTGGAAATAGCCCCCCAGGAGGTTTATATCGAATCTGAGGAGGAATTAGATAGTGAAAGTGTTGGTATAAATAGAAAGCATAAGAAAAATATAAACAAAAATAAAACTCTTTGGCACATATGATTAGGTCATCCAACTCATTTTGTAGGTTTCTAAATTGAAAGAAACAGAGAATCACAAACTATAAAACTCACACAAAAACAACAAATTCAAAAGATACTCTAAAAATTCAAATTATGTGATTCTAACCCTTCTAAAATGCCTATGGAGACTGGCTTAAAGTTGAGTAAAACTGAAGGTATTGACAATAAAGAATACAGATCCATGATCGGTGCACTATTATACATATCTAGAGGCACTAGGCCAGATATATCATTTTTGATTAATTACCTTTCCAGATTCCAGAACTGCTCCGATGATATAAAGAAAAACCATGTATGTTGCATCATACGATATCTGAAATCCACAATTGATCTTGCACTCGTCTATAGATCAAACTCTGAAGGAATCTCTGCATATGTCGGTGCATCCTAAGCCCCCAACCAATATTAATGACGAACCTATCAAAATGTCTGAATTAGAAAAAGGAAAATCTATCACGGGTTATCTAATTACCATGTATGGTGACCTTGTAAATTGGGGTGTTCATCGCCAAAACACTGATGCATCCTCATCCACAGCAGCCAAATTGATTGCTCTACAAGACTCATTTGAGGATATCGAGGTAGCTTGGCTCCTTAATCGTGAATTCTTCTCTGTTAATTCTCCTGTAACAGTTTATGAAAATGACATTTCCATTATACATGTTATTTCAGGAGGAGGTCAAAAGCTTCTTCAAGCGCTAATGATCAAATGTTATGGTTTTGCTCAAGCCTATCATGATAAAATCTTCGAATTTTGTCAGATAGCTACTGAAGACCAATTAGCTGACTTACTTACCAAGGCTCTATCCAGTAAGCAGCATATATCCTTAACCCATAGAATCCTTGAGTCTTCAAATCTTGATCCTTAAGATATCAACTGCTACACCAGATGTAAACCTGAAAAAACACCAAAAGTTTATATTAATCAAATGCATTAAAACACCTAAATTAACAAATGCATATTACGTATACTTACCATTTATACTGCATGCTGTTCAATTTTTCATACCTGAAACAAAAAAAAATGCATGTTATTAATTTATTTATTTTATACCTCTTATTAATATAAACATATACTTACCTTATACGTCCAACACAGTTACCATTTTATTTTTACATACATCTTTTACCATTTTTGTACCAATACTTAATATTCATTTTATTTTTTCAAATTTTGTACTCACCTTTTTTTTACAACTAATAATTTAAATAAATACACTGTACACTATTTAAATGTAAACAACTTTCAAACACCCACAGTCGTGATCAGTTCAAAAGATTGTAGGGGGTGTTGAGACCACCAATCCTTCTCCCCTCTCACTCCTGCGAACACACGATTACTTTAATATATATTTTATATCGCTGTTCGCGGCTACACTGTAATACCATCTCTGCCACTCACTCGTCCATCTCCATACATACTCGGTTATCTCACTTAAACTGTACTCATACTTAAATTATGTAACTGTTACAAAATACACACGCTTCTTGGACGCAACTTCGAGTAATTCTTTCTTTCTTGTTAGGTACTAATTTATGTCTTCACCGGTCTTCATCCTCTATAAATATTTCTCAAAAATTATCGATATTTTTTTGATATTTCTCAAAAATTATCGATATCTTTACAATATTTCTCAAAAATTATAAAATTTTTTTCATTATAACTCAAAAATTACTGATATTTTTTCAGTTTTTTTCTCCCAGATCAAAAATTAATCAACTGAGAAATGGAAACATAAACAATTCACTATTACATTTCCATCTTGGCTTTGTTGGTTTTGAAACTTAATTGGGTAATTTTTTCTGACTTGGTTTCCATTTCCAAATTTCGTTTATTTTAATTTCTACAGAAAAAAAATATGGTTCCTATCTCCAAAAAATTTTGTTTACATTTCCATTTTTCAATCCCTGAGTAGAATTTGATATTAAAACTTAGTCAATTTGGTTATCACATAGAAGTTTACTGCATATTCATTCATACTGAAAAAACCTATTTGAAGAGTAGACAATGTGTTAACACCAGCATCTAAATTCAAGAGATTTGAATGGCAGAATTTCTCTCCCATTAATACCGAAATTCAGCCATTGTTATTTCTCAGAATCGTTAGAAAAAGGATGATCACAATTTACAAAAAAAAAAAAATTGGTTTCATAATGTTAGAGCATTAATAATAAACTTCACTAAAACCAATATTGTTTCTATCTTTCAAATATCAACAGTAACAAGTGTACAGAATTACAATTGAAAAAAGGTACGAGTTCTGGTAGGGACTCATGAAGGATTGATAAGTAAATATACCTAATAGTGTGGTTGTGAGCCTGTGCACTGCGCACACAGACAATTGCACACACATACATGCCAACTAACACTCACTCAAATGGGAGTTACAATCAATATTGAAAAGCGTACCACTTACGCAAATTTGACAATCGTAATTTTAGCTACTGCCATAGACCAAGCACTATAAAATGTTTGCAATCAAAAATTAAAGGGTCAAAATCATTGAATAAATGAAGTGAAAAATTTAACCAAATAAATTCTTGAATTTTATATTAAATTTTATGTATACCTAGTTCGGGAGCACCGTATAAACTAATAACATATCTAACCCGGGAAAAAAAAGAAGCAAGAAGCTAATTCAATGCGTATTTTGATACTCTTTTTCCCGCATAAAAAAATAGATTTTTTTTGTAGTGAAATTATGATATTGAGTGAAATAGGTGAGTATCTATAACCTAATGCATCTATATAATGTGAATGGAGTTATTTTAATCCAAGTACAACTCTAATGGAAGCACATTGCTGCAAAGATACAGTTTGCAACCTATGCATATGTCATTCGGTGATACTTTCAAGGGTTTGTATTGTGGGCTATGCCCACGAGGCTTTTGCACATGGGCAATGCGCCAGAGTTCTCCCTCTTGATAAAGGAGATACTGGGTTGAGGTCAATGCGCCAGAGTTCTCCCTCTTGATAAAGGAGATACTGTGTTGAGGTCAATGCGCCAGAGTTCTCCCTCTTGATAAAGGAGATACTGTGTTGAGGTAACATCAGTTATGAGTTACAAGGCGTGTGATACAGGTTTGTGACTCCAACCAATTTTATATAGTCCCTTGGACCTTAAACCACAGTAATTATAAGCTTCAACCCACTACAGTTGGTGCTTCTGGAATTATATAATTTCGAGCATTTGGTAGGTAGTAGTGAACCAGAGCTCTCAAAAACATATTAGTATTGAACTCACAAAGTAATCTCAATGATATCTTTATTGATTCATAAAATAATTGTTCTATACACTTTAATGGGTAGTCACTTTTAAAACGATTATGCCCATTAATGCGTGCACTAGGTAATTTGTGCATAGTTTGCAAAAAAGGCTGGTAACCACAATGCAAAACTCGGCACTGCATCATGACGAGACAAAACATTCCCTCAGCTGGTGTCGAATTTTCTCATTTTCAGAATAATTTTCCTTCGACTCCTTCGATTAATATAGCCTACAGGTTTCATTACAGCAAGGATAATGATTCTCAAATTAGGCGTACTCGTACTCCAAACCTGGTTCGATAATAACAGGAAACAATTTTTTTTGCCGTCTGATCAGTGTTTACCTACATTCAAACAGAGAGTGAGATCTACTGATGAACTATTTTGATTTGGAGCTGATATATTTTCTGGATGAACAATTCTCATCTTCTCATTTCCATAGTATCATCAAACTTTTGCCTGTCTCTCGACGATATAGCATTACCATTACTTCAATACGCCCATTTCTTATCCATTCTTCAGCCCTACATTTTCATTTCCAGAAAATATCGTCGTATCCATTATGATGAATCAAGGCGTTCAAGATATATAAGATACATTTACATACATCGACCAAAGACGAAACGCGAAGAGGCCAGAAAAAAAGGGCTGAAAATTATGCATTCTATTATGCAAAAAATGAAAAGGAGCTTCTCTAACGCCGATCGTGCTTTTAACAGCGTTTGATTTTTCCATAAGAAAAAGAAGACGATAGCAATTTTCAAAATTTCCCCATGGATCGAATTGTATAGCATTTTCAGAAGGATGGGAGTGAAGGGGGAACGATACATGCGGATACCAAAATTTTCAGTCTACATTGTGCCAATAAAAAAATAAAAAAATAAGAGGAAAACGTCGAATAAATTCAGTTATCTTGTAACTGTCGACGGAACTTGAGCTACCGAGAATTGGTGCACCCTCAATTTAGAGTCCGTATTTTCACGTGCGATTTTACAGCTTGTCTAATTTTTTTTTAGCCTACGTAAGTACATTACTCTCATGTTAGAACGATAGACAGGTGAATCAACAAGAGGCTTTTTGGAGAAAATGCTTCAACTAACATAACGGATTTTTTAAGAATAAATTTAAGGAAGAAAATATGAACTTTCTCTAGTTTTTATAAACAGACTAGCCTTAAAGGAGGGGTCTACGACCCCTCACCACCCGCTCCAGTTAAATATCTTAGATGACCAAACTAATATACATGCGTGTGTACATTCAGTGTCCGATAGTTGGCGAAATATTAGGCAGAAAGCCCTTCGTATACATTCAATGTATATATATATATATATATACTTACATATGGTATACCCAGAGCACCCAGTTTTGTTTTTGCATTTTCTTCGGCTGTTATCTCGTGATTAATTCATTTTGTGTTAAATCTGATGGTGGAAATGAATTTTTCGTTCAAAAGCAGGAGGGGTCGTAACTGAAAATTTTTTTCTGCCATCATTAGTTTTTGAAATAAATAACATAGGTATTAAAAAACGGCAAATTTCTCATTAATTTGCAGTTTTTTATGGTCGATTTATGAAAAACTAATAGCGATAGAAAAATAAATATTGTTAGAGAACCCCAGAAAATTTTCTCCTCTTTTCAACAGTACAAACCTCAGCTTTATAGCTTAAATAGAATCTGAGAAATCGTAAAGCGAGAGAAGAGCAATTTTTTTCAAAATTAAAATGTGAATATTGAAAAAAATGTGGTTAAACATACAAAAAGTGGGATTGAATTTTTTAATATAGATAATAATAATAATTGATACAAAATTTTTTTTCAGATGAATTAGAAAAGAGAAGCTTATTGAGTGGTATGATTAGAACATCGCTTTCAACAGACCCGTAACCAGTAGAAGGAAATGGGGGCATTGCCCCAGCTATCATACATATAAATCTAAAAATTGGCTTAAAATGTTCCGTGCAAACAGATAAAAAACTTGACAGTTGCGCTCCAAGTGAATTTTTCTCACACAGTTCTATTCAGATGTTTCCTAGGCCATATGACAATTCCCTGCAAAAGATTTTTTTTTAAACTTGACTGTTCCAAAGGGTAAAAACAATTTTTGCAACAAAAAATGAAATTCATATCATATAGATTTGTAATGATATTTTTATATCATTTACTTACAATTAATACATCTACCCAAATTCGTATATTCATATATCAATCACCATATACTCTTACATTTATTCTTCCTTCTATTCACATCATTTCAGTCTAGTTCAAACTTGTCTTTCAAGTCTTGACTTATCCGATGACATCACCATTTCCTTTCTTTAAACTGCTCTCATCACCCTTTTCTTTAAATACATTCCAATACTTTGCACTTATTCTAATTCCTTCTAATCTCTTGAACACTCCCACTTTATGTCATATCTATGAAATTTCATTGATTTTATCCAAATTATGTTTTTCCTTTAAATCCAATAATATTCATATCTCCTACGACACCTAATTTAAATTACTCGAACTATCACCCTCAGTTATTAGTCTAATGTTCTGTATAATTCATTCTCAATACTTCTCTTGTAGAATATAATACAATCTTATATTTTCATACACATAATAAAACAGTTTGTAATTATCTCAATATTATACATTTACTAAAACATAACATTGTCGTGTTTTGTTTTGTAGCAATTAAGCTGTTACAAGGTTACATATAATATTGTACATACATATACAAGCGAATTTCTTGTTACCACCATACAGGTAGCAATTTTTGTCCATTAGTCACCAAATTTAGAACAAACATTAATAAAAGTCAAGAACTTGACCTATTGATTTCCATACAGTACTTCAGGTATTGCTATTTTCATTTTTGTTTTGGCTATAAAACTCTTAATTTTAGACCAATAGCTACAAAATTTGAAACAAATATTTATAATAATCTATTATAACTTGCTATTAATTTTGGTGCGGATTAGCCATACAGTACTTTCCAAACACAATTTTTGTTTTTATTTTCCGTATAAAATGGCTAATTTTAGACCAATAAGACTGTAATTCGAAACAAATATTTATTATGATTTATTCAAACATGTTAATAATTGTGGTATCCCAAGAGGGATTACTGCATCCAAAATGAAAACTGCTTTAACCTACCATATTTTTCACAACCTTTTTAATATTCCAAAAATCAAAACTTCAAACCAGAAAAAAATAAAAAGTTTTGAGCAACTGGATAAGCAAGAATTCCAAACTTCAAAAGTACCCTCCAATTTGGACCTAAAAATCATCAGAGTCATTTCCATAAACAAGTTATATTTATACTACCTCATTCTCAGTTAATTTTTCACCCAACGTCAAGCAATTATTCACCTCGCTTGTGAGTCAACCCATTTATGAGTTCTAACATATTTGGAAAAATAAAATCATACTTTCAAAAGAAAAATCCATAATTTAATATTATTTCAATTTAAGTTGTTTACAACTCTTACCTCTATACTATTTATGATTCTTATCTAAAATATGAAAAAAGTTGTTACTTATGATAGTTGACATTGATTTAATACAAATCCACAAATATGTGAAAATATGCTCCGACAAACACAAAAACACTGACCAACAAGAATTAATCCCTCACTCTAGAACTGGCTGGAATCTTCATCATGCACTAATGTTGGTTGCTTTCTCAAATTATTGGTAGTTGAATATTAGACTCTGCTTGGAATTATTCTCAAAAAAAAACACCTGATTTTGATTTTTAATTTTCTTTGATAAATTTTTTAATTTTAAAATCATCAAAAATTTTCGATCTTTTCCTTAAGAAACAGGAAAAAGTCCTCAAAAAATAACAAATTCCATACGTAGTTTCCAGAACATTTTGGTTTATCCTAAAAATATTAATTTCAAAAACATTTTATTAAAAATGTGGGGACTCACTGGTATGAGGTAAAGGGGCTTGTACCCCTCGACAACAGTTGCCACCCCAAAGGGCAGGCTAATTACTCGTCTATATGACGTTAAACACACAAAACTCGTTCGATCGTAATTACCTGTATGTACTTGCAGGTAATGTACGAGTACCAAATTGTGACGCAATACGATGACGTCACAATTCGTACATGAACCGGCCAGCCATCTCTTATCTCGATAGGGGATGATGCAACCTGGCTGTCATCACCAACGTACGTATTATCTTACGTATGTGTTTGTGTGCGTATAAATAAGCCGTATATAAACCACCCGAATTGGCTCTAAAATTGCCAGTGTTTGCCTTGGTTTTGGCTTACCCGTACTTGTGTACGAAGTGGCTGAACACGCTTAAATTCTGTTGAATTTCCTTCTGGTGAGAATATCTCTCACAACAAAGTATTCCACAAAAAACTTTGATTAATGATTTTAAAATAGCTAATTAGACCATGACCCAGGTGACCACTGTACTTCACTAGAACACATTTAAAACAGCACTTGCTTGGGGCAATAAATTTAACAAACTGAATAAAACATGTTACAGCTTGACTCGACTGTAACCACAGTAGTAAAAGATATGTTGGTGTGACAGTAGCTTTTATAATGATGACTAATCCCAAAGTGAGCCTCAACAATAGAAACAGTGATTCATTAGACAACACTCTATTTTCCAGAAGAAACTGGAGGCACGTGTTTTCATAAATTTTAGATAGAGAAACTTATTTTTTCTTCGCTTTAATTTAATATATTTGAAAAATATGGATAAAGCCATAAATATTGAAGAGGAAATAAGCCTGCCATTTCTTTCTAGAATAAAGAGTGATACGGTCTTATTTAATATCTATATAGGAAAAACAAAGATGAAAAATCACACCAGAGATGATGTTATTTTACAGTAGAATTGGTTGTTGACAATGTTTAAAAATAGAAACAGCATCCGACTTAGAAGTTCCCTTCAATTAGGTCAAAGGTTAAAGGAGTCAAACTCAGATAAGTCTTCTAAACCGACAATTAGATTAAGGTGGAAAGAATATCTTCTAATTTTTATACATATGAAATTATTGAAACTAAAAGTATTTGGTTTAAAATCAATTTTAAATGCCTTTTTGGATGAAAATTTTGATTAAATTTTAATGTCCAAAAAGAGAAATAGAAAGAAGAATGTCTGGTATAAGAGTTTGAAATTTTTTGTTTTTTCAGAGGATATATTTACCACATAATTTAGGCACAGTTGAACCTGAAAGTAATCATGATACAGCTAATTTGGATATAGCATGCATAAGACTGAGGGATTGAGATAAAATATTTCTACATGGAACTGTATACATAGCTGATCTCTGCCACAGTGAACTGCAAAATTGTTAATTTTCAATTGGCACAGAACTCTCCTCTGCCCAAATTACTTTCTCAAATGTATATTGTATATGTATTTAAATGTATTCTGAAGAACTAGACTGACAATGTTGCTGAAATTTTGGGTGCTGGATGTTTTTGGGGACAAAGAAACAATCTAGATAAGAAAATTCATTCAATAGAAATATAAAAATCTCAATCTATCCATCAATGATGTGTTCAGAATGAACAACCAACACAACCATGGTTGTTACGATAAAGTTGAAATTTTACCCAGAGTTTATCCAATTCAAAACAAACAATTTCTCCAAAAGTCAGAGTAAATAATAAAAATACAATAGACTGTTATCAAATATTTCAAGTCGTTATCAAAATAATACCACATCAACCAATCAAAATCATTGGGGTAATTTTTCTCCAACTATTTACTGGAATAAAACTTACCCTACCTGGGTAAAAAAACCACCTCATTCTAAACAACTTGGGTGATTACCCAGATAAAACAACCAATTCATTCTGAACAGTTGGGAGTGTTTTGGTTGTTACCCAGGAGTTCATTCCGAACACACCCCATCAGTAAGTGATAACAATCAACAATGAAAAATTTGCCCTGCTAAAATTAACGGATAGGAAAAGTTTTATTAACAAATTTTACTAGGCCTAGGCTGTGTATGATTATTATAATTTATGACTAATGAAGTAATGAGTTTAATATTGCAATCTTAATTCTCAAGATATTAAGCTGTGTTCAACATGGCAAAAACAAAGAACTTTTAATCTTCAAGGAGCCATTCTGCTAATTCTTGAGTCACGTGCACTTCTGTTATTGGCTCATACAGAGAACCTTAGCAGAATAGCCCCCTTAAAAACTGAAAGTTCTGTACTTTTTTTCTATGTTAAACACGGCTATATTATAAATATATTGCAGAAATTCCCCAGCTTGAAATAAATTAACAAAATTTTTTATAATTTCTACATCTGAGCACAGCTCAGTGAACCAGGTAAAGTCTATACTATATACACCAATATACAGATATACATTTCAAGTAATTTCATTCCCCAAAATACTTTATAGTTGAAGAACAGAACTAGGAAAATTAGCCCTCCACTACATATATAGGCACTCAAAGGTCATCACTTATAAAAATGCTAATATTGCCTTCTTTGGATTTCAATGTATCCAAGTACAAATTTTTTGCACAGATTTTCACAATTTCTATTTTATAGAACAACCTAGTTATGAAGGTGTGAACGTTTTTAGTTTCACGACTGAAAGAAAATTCTGGAATTATTAGCTCAAATTTATATATATGTTTGATCCTACTTACAATATAAGTATTATGTATAACTAGTTGCCACTCCTGAACTCCACCTCTAGGTAGCAATTTGACGTGGGACATATAATCCTCTTAATAGAAAACCCTTGTGAGAAAGAGATCAATGGATAAAAAGAGAGATAAATCTTTTTTCATTTTAATCTTTTTCTCTTTTTGTTTTTCAGATTAAACTCAATAACAAACTTATTTACTTCAACAACAAATAATTCACAAAATGGCAAAAATCCCAGTGCTAATCTGTGTTAGCTTATGCCAGCCCAGATGATCAGGGAGAAATGCCATCAATTGGGGTCTTGAGAAATGATTCAAATTAGTTTCGTATAGTTTTTTTGGTTACATCGCATCATCAACGCATAATTAAGTAGATGAATTGCAAAAATACAAATACAAACATTGTACCAAGTTTTTCGAAATGTTGGAAAACTTGACAAAATAGAGATTCAAATTATACTTCCTTTTATTATTCAAAATCAGTTTTACATCACATAAAATTACTATAATCACCACACTATGTTTCTACTATTTGTTACTCTATTTCTTAAACTTAGTCGAAACCTGGTTAAGTCCACAAGCCATAAGTTTGGACACCTAACTTGTCTTATGAAAATAGTCGCAAGAATGAATTCGTCTTTAAAATGTAGAGGCCGAATTAACCTAAACTTTTATTATAATCAAAAATGGCCGACCTTCCATTAGGTGACGTGACAGAATGAACATCCGCCAAATATGATGACCAAGTCAGCATATTTGGTGGAGTTCGTCTATGAGAACAAGTAGAATATAGGCGGCTGTTATTCCAAGAAATAGGAATAATAGTCGTCTATATTTTGTTTCAACACGTGTAGACATGCAACAGACAACGAAAGTCTATAGAAATATGACAAATGTGACGGAACAAACATCAATTGGAATAAAAATTTCCAAAAATTATATGTGAATGTCCGAATAATCGTGACAAACTCGTATGAAACAATAAAAATATTTAAAAAGAAAGAAAAACATAAATGCTGGTATTGAAATTCGATCACACATTATCAGAGCTTCTTACAAATTATTCAGACATCGCGATTAAAGCTACTACGGATCACTCTGAGCTCTGATAAAATGTTTGTGAAAGCTAGATTTAGCTTTTTTTTTCTTACATAAATCGAAAAACTGCGACAGGGTAGGTAAGTATGTTCATGATTTTTCGTATTTTTTCGTCGGATGGCATATCTGTATGGTAAGACCTTTCTTTTGAGACCTCAATCAATAAAATTCGTCCAGCTTTTCTCTCTAATTTGTAGTCACAGTAAAAAAAACCTTATAGAAATTAAGTCCATAGGGATGAAATTTTCCCAAAATTAGATGTAAATATTCCAATAATCGTGACAAATTCATATGGAACAATAAATTAAAAAAAAAAAAAAACTTTTAAGTCAATGACAAGTCAAATTCTTATCTGTAATACGAGCATCTTTAGTTTCAACAGCGGAATTGCTCGTGATGTCATAATGTTAGTTTTCTGATTTTTGTTTTCTTTCGTGTTTCTCTTGCTTTGTGTTGCTAACAACGTCGTGTGCATGTCTTTGTAAGGCGAATTTTTTTTTTTAGATAAAACAAATATCCTAAGCTTTCGAGTTCTACACCTTTAATGTGATGGATTATCTCAAAGTATTTTCAAATATTTATAAATTTAAATTAAAATGTAAAATAAGGGATGAATGTAACATGAAATATGAAGGACGAAAAAGAACGTGCAACAGAATAAAATTTATATACTTTTTGATTTTTGTTGAAACCATTACCGTCTAAAATTTCATACAATCGGACGTATCAAAAAAGCAGACATAGAAACTTCAGGATTTTCCATTGTTTGTATTGAAAATTTCTCCGATATTCTGCCTCATTTCACAATAATAGTCCAGATGACATTAAGAGACAACCATTTTTTCCCCATTCTAGTCAGTTGATAATAGATTATAGAACTACGGAGCTATTTCATCACCAGTCTCCTAACCACTCACCCGCACATCATACGTCATATTCTGGTAAATGAAATCACAAGAAATTAAAAAATTATTACCCTACTGTCTCAGGTGGCTGTCTTTTGTATATGTATAATCTAACCTCTGTGACCGATTTCTAGAGAGCTAGAAGGTTGAAATTTAAAATGATGGTACCAAAACATAAACTCCAAACGTTTTTATGTGTTTTCATGTAGGTTTACGAAGGAAATATACGTATTAAAACTGATCTTTTATCGAAAACCAGGGGTGAGGGTAGGTTCATTTTTCGTCTCAAGACTCCAGGAAAATTTTGGCACTATATTAGCTGAAATCCGTAAACATATACACGTTTCTGTTGAACTTGGTGTAAGACGCAATTTTTATCAGACAATCATAAAATTTGGTACACTTATTTAAATCTTCACAATTTAGTTAAATATAAACAATGATAAATTCGTTTATTTCAACCATTGAACAGAATTTATTTTAGGAGGTAATTTTGGGCTGTTGATTTTATTATTATGTAGATATGTATGGAGAACAAAATTAAACTTACGATATTATTCCCAAAAACAATTATAGTTTTAAAAAATATGCGAATTTTATGGCTAAAATAAAGCAAAATAAACTAACTGATACGACAAATGAACCAAAAGAAGTTGTGTTACTATACACAAATATAAATTGAACAAGATGACATTACGAGCAATTTTGCTTTTGAAGCTAAAGACGCTCGTATCAGTAATCTACTGGATAGCTAAATTCTCATAAAAAGCCTTGAAAAGCATAGATTTGTAGGAATTTTTGATCCTATTTGTCTTGCAACAAGAGATAGCTGGTTGTTCGACTTAAATGAAATTATAGAGGAAGTTTCAAGGAATAAAATAAACTAGAGAACAAGAAATTTGAGTCTTTAAAAGCTGAAAAAATAGTTTAATTTGATGTTATCGTACTTAACCCAGAAGACAACTAATAATAATTCTCAAAAACACCTATTTGAGGCATAATTTCATGTTGTTCTTCAATTATCTCAGCTTCTAAGAACTTAAATTTAACTATGACCAAAAATTAAAATATTCACAATGCTTTGCATGTGTTTTAGCCACCCAGTAAAATTAAGATATAGATTATACAGATATATCCTATTTTCCTGTTACTATTTTGTCCAATGGACCTGGTGGCGGGATCTTTGGAAAAGCGCCGATCATGAAAGGTAGATCACAAATATATAGGTCACTCAAATTCTTTCGTACACAATATATATATGTATATTTCCACTTTTTGCTCATTTTGGCACTTTTTTGGAGTCTGTGGAGACTGCGCTGTATGACCTATGGCAATGAAACTTGAGGTAGTGTTAGAAGCTTTCATTGGCTACACATTCGTGTTAAAATTTTTGAAATTCATTGGGTAATTTTGGAGGATGGGGTTCTCAAAGTATTGCAAACTTACTATGTTATCATCATGATAACTCCCGTAAATTAAAAGATTTTGGCTTGAAATTTTTATGGCAGTTAGATACTATTAGGGACTGGTTTGGTATTGTATTTGAACGAAATCGGTCCTCTGGTTTTCGAATCACAGGCATTAAAAAATTTGACACTTTTGGAAAATACACACTTCCACGGTTGATGCTAGGCAGAAATATTTTCAAATGTAAAAGGTCGACAAAGGAAAACGAAAAATCAACTAAAAGGGTTGAATCTTTTCAAAAATCTCAGTCATTCTCACCAAACTGATGCGCATGGAGATGCTCCTATGTTGCTGCAATGTACAGTTTTAAAACTACAACTACAAATATCTTTGGCGCGCATCAACGCGGTAAGTGTCTATTTTTCAAACGTGTCAAATTTTGTAGTAGCTGCCATTTGAAAACCAGCGGACTGCTTTTGCTCAAATTCAATACCAAACCAATCCCTTATAGTCTTCAACTGCCACACAAATTTCAAGCTAAAATCTTTTAATTTGCAGGTGGTCATGACGACATGATTGGTTAGCAACACTTTGAGAACCCCTTCCTCCGAAACTAGCAGATGAATTTCAAAAATTTTAACCCGAGTGAGTAGCCCATGGAAACTTCTAACATTAAACTAAGTTTCATTACCATAGGTCAGACAGCGAAGGCTTCATAGCCTCTCACAAAATGCCAAAATGGGAAAAAAGTGAAAATACCTATACCGTATGTCCCAAGTTGAGTCGCAACATGGGACATACGGTGTATGTATTGTGTACAAAAGAATTTGAGAGACCTATATATTCGTGATCTACGACTCATGATCAGCGTTTTTCCACAGGTCCCGCCATTGCACTGAATACAATAGTTACAATTTCCTTTGGGAAATACATTAATAAGTTAAGGTTAAAAACAAATTTTTAAAAGATAAGCTTTTATTTTATTTTTTTGGCTGTAGCTTCCTGCGAAATAAACATTATTTTGTTGCGAAAGGTTGGCTGCAGTATTGGTATAATTTTAAAATCGCAGTAGTGAGTAGAATAAAAGCTTATAATAAGAGTATGTTATTCTCGGAATAGTAGAGCAGAGTTTTAGGAAAAGCTGAATACATCCGAAGATTCGTACGCACAAATTATCCATTTCAAAAAATTCTGGGAGCGAAGAACACATAGCCGTATAGTCACAGTACACTTCAAAAACTTTTCAACACCTGTCTCCTGAGCACATTCATCATTCTCATACCGTAATGAATGCGAAAAAAGACGTTCTCAACCTTTCAAAATCTCCGTCTTTTCACACGAAAAACAATCTGCTAGTCGATTAGTTTTATAAACTTTTTTTTTGCCCCTCATTTTTCAAACATGTTGAGAGGCATAATACTCTTCATAAATACTCTTCATACCCGACCACTGTTGACCATACTTCATCAGACAGTCATCATTTTCACTCCCACGCAGGTAATGACCAAAAATAAATACATTTATGTTTACGATTTGAGCGATAAAATAGTAATCTTGGAAATATTGTATACTTAAGAAGGAAAGCACGCACAAGAACTGCCCGCGCTAGTAGCTATACTTATGTAATTGCCGCTGAAAACATTTCGTATAGCTAAATTTCATCTAATTTCATCTACTATAAAAAGTTTGTACTTTTCTGAAAGTTATAGTTGATTAAGTTGAATTACTAATTCTTGAACTTGTAATAAAATTTCCATTTGGAGGGTCACTTTTACTAGAATTAGCTAACTTTTCTGCACGAAGATCAAATCGACAAAAAATTATAATTTTCTTTGACGAGCCTTTAGAAAACTATAAAAGTATACATTACATAATAAGTTTAAGTTAAAAACGATTTTTTAAAAGATAAGCTTTTATTTTATTTTTTGGCTTAGCTTTATGCGAAATAAACATTATTTCGTAGCGGAAGGCTGGCTGCGGTATTTGTATATTTTAAAATCGCAGTAGTGAATAGAATAAAAGCTTATAGTGACGCACCTTCGGTTAATCACAAAATTCAACTCGAAACGTGAAAAAAAAAGTAGTTAGACTTATACTTCATGACTTCGAGACTTAGGTAATGTACGACACTGAGAATTCTTCTCTTATGTGAACTCCATAATAGAAAACTTTCATTTCAAAAACTAGTCCTTTTGACCCCATTTTGGGCTACTAAATACCTACATTTCACCATGAAGTCAATTTATGCTAATGAAATTTGGAAATTAAGTGGATTCACTAAACAACTTCAAACTGAAGATTTTAAAAAGCTATATTTCTTATTCGTATTTTGACGCTAAAAAATATCTATCTTGTTTACTTTTATAGTCTCGATTTTAAATCTATATATTAATTAATCAATTTATCAATAAGCCAACAGTTTTTTGTACTTCTGTTTTCTTAAGAACTACTGGACCAGTTTTATTGATATAGGTTTCATTTGAAATACTTTCAAGTGTAAGTGTGCAAAAGCTAATTTAAAAATAAATAAAATGGCTGGAAGAGTAGAAATAAGAGCGAAAAAAAAAGGCTGCCATAAACTAAAGATGCATGTGCGGAAAGTGATTCTTGGCCTGACAACATTGTTTTTGTTTTTCAGTGACGCAAATTTAAAACGTTTTGTTAGGTAGGGAGAAGAGAGGAGGGCTGAATCTAGGTGAAGGAAAAAACTGTTTTTCAGCACCAAAATTCAATATTTTTTTGTCAACTTAGGTTTATAAAAACATCATATGGCACAATGATTTTTGTCAAAATTTTTATGAATAAATAATAAATCCACGTAAAATAAGAAATAAATGGAGATACGCACTTTTCCACTTAACAATATTAACCAATATCAATCAATTGTTTGGACATACCCACCTTTATTACACTATTTATTAGGAGATAGGTACGCACATTTCCTTCTTAAATTTGTAAGATATGCACATTACCTTCAAAAATAAACTGAATGGAGATACGCATTTTTCTACTTTAGGAATAACACAAAAATATTTACTTCTCAGTGATATGCCCAACACTAACCGATGCATTAAAAAAAAAATCCACCATGATGGCTAATAATACAATTTTCACAATTTTTAAGGATACACAATTTACTATGATTAGGCCGGTGATATGCTTTCATTCTACATACAAAATTTTAATTTCACAAAGTATTCAAGGCGACCAATGCCATCTCTAAGATCTCAATTTCTGGCCATTTTTTAATGTTGTTATTAGTAGTTGAATTATACTTAGTGTATTTGTTCCATATTTTATCATCTAAAATTCTAGCACATGGTTAGCATGATTGATCCTCATACTTGGAGCCGTGGGTTAGTATTCCAGACTGGCCTCATTCTTGGAGTGGTTTTACTTTTGATTTTCTAATAATATTTTTTAAATAAATCAAACACATGCTCATGTTTTTATCTGCTAGTAAGAACTTTGTTTCACTTCACAAAATATTTCGCATGTCTTTTAAAATTTTTCACATAATTATTTTCTTATTAAGAAGCAGAAAATAAAAATAAAAGACATAAAGACGGTTAAAAAATTAGCATAATGACATTTCTCATCAATATTTTACTGTAGTTTGTACCTCTATTTATTACTTTTTGTGTTTGTGCCTGCATAGTGTCCCCATTTATGGAAATTCACCATCAGAAAAATAATAAAATATATTCATTTTCAGCATCATAATAAGAAAATAATGCAGATTATTATAATTTTAGAAAACATACCTAGCTGTACTTTTTCATCAATATGTACCTATGATAGTTATGAAAACAATGTGTTGAAAAAATTCTGTAACAAATTTTATTTAGATTATTATTTTTGTATGAATTATCTATGTACTATACTTCTATTTTATGTCACCTATAGCTAAGAAGGAAAATTGAATTCATTTAAAATAGTCACACATTATAGCCCATCATGGTGGAAGCATAAGGTTGTGTAGGTGAAGCATTGCTATCAATGACTAAAAGGCCCACCCAAATATATTTTAACCATAAAATATTTTGTAACTATTAATTTCATTCTATACTATAATATGAGCAATAATTGTATGTGGGTATGTGTGCATGTGTGTATGTAAATGTGTTATGAAGAACTAGACCAACAATGTTGCTGAAATTTACAATAAAGGTGTTTTTTGGTATGAGAAGATCTAGATAGGTCACTAACATATTTCAATTATATAAATTCAGCAATGTGGTGATTGATAATGATAACTTTTAATGTTACAATTGAATCCAACAAATCACAAACAAATTTCACTTTTTGGCTTTCAGATAGACATAAACTGTCATCAAAAAACCGGTGAAAATTATTATAGGAACTATTATTTTCAAATCCATCATATCCATGTTTATTAAGTATATATTTAATTTAACATATTAACTCTGTTACTTATCGTTTTCAGCATCTTATTTGTTTTACTTTCTTTCTTTTTTCAATTCTTAATTGTATCCTGAGCCTCTGTGAATCATAAAATAATGTAAGTTGTGTGTTGTTTATGTCCAGACTAGCTCACTAAAGCATGGTAAAGAAATTCATGTGTTTTAATTTTAAATATGTCGTAGTGTAGCCAACTGGTTGCGATGTAAATAAATCAAAGGGAATTCATGTTGTATACTTTTTCATTTTGCAGTGGTCTTTGTTATTGAAAATCACAGTTAACAAAATAGGATTACAGCCACGGACATACGATGCACGGATAAGTGGAAAGCGGTGATACAATTTGTCACCCTTAAATTAATCAGGATTCAACGACAAATCGAAGATAATTTCTAAATTCTATACTATAATAAGAGCAGTAATTGTATGTGGGTATGTGTGTATGTAAACGCGTTATAAAGAACCAGACTAACAAAGTTGCTGAAAATTACAGTAGAGAGGTATTTGGGTATGAAAAAACAATCTAGATAGGTCTCAAGTCTGAGAAAATTCATTGAACAGATAAATATGAACATCTCAGTCTATCCATCAACAGCAAGTGATAACAACGAACATTGAAAAACTGATTAATCCAAAAAGTAACAAATGAGAAAGGTTTTATTAGCAAATTTTGCTAGTCCTAAACTGCGTATGATTATTATGATTTATGACTGATGATGTAATATGAGTTAAATAATGAAATCTTAATTCTCGAGATGTATGATATACGATAATATTGAAGGATATACCTAATATTGCTGAAATTCTTCAGCTTGATTAAAATTAACAAAATTTTCTTCTTTTCCACATCCAGTGAACCAGGTACTTTTAACTAAATACACTTAACGTATGTAGGGAAACTAAACTGATTTAGCAAAAAAATTTCTGATTCAGAGAAACACTTGCCTAATATTTTTTTAATACATCACATGTCTCATTTTCTCCGGAACTGTTTCTAAGGCCATAGATAGATCAATGATAAAGGGAATTTACATCTTCACAACTGCCTCTTTAACCTTCTCTTCAAACCATAATACGACCCCCAACAAAAATCTATATTTTTCATTTCAAGCTTTTTTTTAAAGTTAAAGGTGGTCCAGGCATCTAAGTACCCTCCCCTTATCTACGTATTTGAGTTTTATTCGCAAAGAAATAGCTAATGTAAAAGTTTATTCACGAAAAACAAAACGTAGGAAATGCATTTTAATAAATTACCCTCAAAAATTCATCACAATGACAGGAAAAAATTCTTGTGAAATATGAACTATTTCTCCAGTGTTTCTAAATTTCAACCGAATGAATCAAATACGTAAATTAAAAACGTCATTACACTGAATTTTTACTGAAAAATGCTTAAAAATATCGTCTTTTATCCGAAGAATTCGTTAGAAAACTAGGCATTCTTAGTTGAAATAAATATTTGTGGAACACTACACGATTTTGATGAGGGTGTTCATTTCGTGTAGTTGCATAAATTAAAATGCTAACGAACTGTCACATGAGCACAGACTGTAACGACAAAACAACCGACGACGAGTGATTTAGTTTTTCATCTGAGAATTGACAAAAACGAGTAATGAAGAACGTTTACTTTGAATATGTAAACTAACAGGGCAATCGAACTGATAGCGGTAAGATGGAAATTTTTTACCCAATTTCCTTGCAAACGGGGTATAAAAATAGACCTCATCGATGGGTTAGGGGTGGGGATGATGAAAATTTTCCGCTTCACAACAAAAGAAAACTATTCATACATTTTACCATTTTGATTTACTTTTTTCTTAATGTAGCCTATAATTATGTTACCGTCATAACTAGGATATGGTCTTTTCTAGAATTTAGTAGTAAAAACTAGATTAGGCAATAGCCCTTGGCCGAATTTAGTTCTGACAAATATATCAATATCAAAATCCAAAATAAATTTCCACACACGCATACGAGTCCGCACACACACGCTGCATGTGTATGCGGATGAGTGTGTGGATGCGCGTATATATGCAATAGTTTTGACTAAATTATTAGGCAAAACTGGTTTTACTGAAATCATAAGAAAAAACTGGTTTTAATTTATTCTTGAATTTGACATTGATATGTTATTCAGAACTAAAATTGGCCAATGGCTATTGCCCATTATAACATTGACTAGTCCAAATTAAATTGGGCCAAGGGCATAAGTCTGGTAGAAGTTTGGTGCCTATTCATTCAATAATTTCTGAGGAAACTGGAATAAAAAAATTACTGAAGAAAATTTTGGGTTCACCGTTTTGAAAAAACTATGAGAGTGATAAGGCTGAAATTTTCACGAAAGTTGGTCTTTATATAGATTCAAGTCTGATAGGAGTTTGTTACTTATTGGTTTAGTAGTTTCTGAGAAAAATGAAAAACAAAAATAAAAAATTGCGAAAGAAAAGCAAGTTGACTATGTTGCTTCGAGTATATTATTTTTATTTATGGCGGAAGGGATTACGAGCGTCTTTTCTGCCTTGCGTTAATTTAGGTTTTATTTTTATTTCTTTAATAATGTAAATTAAAACAGACAAACTGGATTTTCTAGCGAAGTATAATTGCTACGTTAGAGTTTTTGAAGTCAATTCTTTCTTGTCTTCTGTATGATCAGTTGGACCCTTTCCACCTTCATGAAATTCACCGAAAACCCAGCCAGGAAAGATGCACCGATTTTGTAAAATATTCACCGTATCTATATGAAGAGTGATCTACTTTCCAATCTACCTCAATCCATTCATCAATTTTTAAGAAAAATAAAAAACTGAGTATTCCTGATAATCCTGTTATTAAAAATCTGTCTTTTCCTTTGTAAAGAACCATCAATTTTATAATATAAGAGCCCTGAAGTCGCAACGCTTTGGCTTATACCAGGCCTCGATTTTTTCTGTAAAATTCGATGTTTCGGGAGAAGCAACAACGAACATTTTTTTTGTGTGGGTAGCCACACGCATACTCATCGAATGTGAGGGAATAATTAGCGAAATAATATTGGGGAAATAATTTTGTGAAATAATTTTAATGAATGAATAAACGGTTTGTATGTTTACTATAGTGATTTTATTGAATATATTTTCAAAGACATTTTTTGTGGTATATCAAAATTTGAATTTTATACAATAACTTTTTTTTTGCTTGTATCTTAAAAAGACAAGCTAGGGCATCCAATTTGAAAAATAGTTCCTACCTTTCCAACAAACAATCACAGGGTATTAAATAGATAATATCATTAAGTTTTTTTATTTTTATGCATATAGTCAAGGCCCATATTCGCAAACGTCACTTTAACCTACTTTCACTTTAACTTCACTTAAAAATGACTTTTGGCAAAATTTTTAATGTAAGAGTCTGGTGACATTTTATTTCTACATTGGAACTCTCATAAGAAATACAATGTTCCCACATCTTTTAATTACAAAATTCTGCAAAAAAATTTTTTTAGTTAAATTAAATTGAAGGCAGGTTAAAGTGACATTTGTAAATATGGGCCTAACTTGCGCCTGACATGTTCAGGTTCAAAAGTAAACAAAGTTCAATAGCTGAAATATCATGAAAATATTCACCTATGTTATAGCTAAAGTTTATGAGAAAATTTGGATAATTTGTACATTTAGTTCTTGAGACATCGCTGAAATTCTCCAAATAGATTGAATTCAGATCATTTAAATCACACATTCCTGAACAGAATTTCAAAGATATTTCAAAAACCAAAATGTAGGATTGAAGCCAAATTTTCACACAATCTTCAACTAATATATGACGATGTTTCAACAAAATTTCAGCTCAATCAACTATTTTGTTCTCAGGATATCATACGAATTCTGTTCAAATTAAATTGATCCAAATTCAATCTAGTTGAGGAATTTTAACAATACTTATCTTGAGAACTAAACGTACAATTTCTGCCAGATTCGGACAGAATTTTTAGCTAATGTATGTTAATGTTTCTGTAAAATTTCTGCTCTTTACAACCATTAGATTTCTTGTAATTGCTCTCGATAACTTTAATAGTAATGGAATTACCGATAAGGTTCACATTTGAAAATCTTAAGGGGCATCAGAATACTGTCCTGCATAACACTTAATGACACGTAGTGAAAAAGCTCTATAGAGGATGCATATGAACGGAAAATTGACACCTCTTTTGAGATGAAATATCCCTCCTCATATAGAACTGTACAATTTTTAACCTCTAATAAATCTACAAAATTTGTGTTTGTTGTGGTTTGTTTTTATATATGTCCATCACTTCAGAACCACTCCATCGATCCAGCTGAAATTTTGAGGACTTATTTATGTTGTTTTAAAGAAAGTTTTAATCTAACTCTGCGGTCCCTAGCAGCCTTAGGAAAAAGTTGTGGATTTTGAACCTTGTACCTCAACACATTTTTTAAGAATACTTCCACCCAAATATATTGTCCTCTTGTTATTAGTAAACCCTCCAAATTTCATGCTTCTACATCATTCCCTTCCAAGATATGGGAAAAAATTAAACTATATAACTAATAACTTGTAAACAAATTGATCAATCAGATTTAAGATTGGTATGTCAGTTCCTTGTGTTAGAGGTAATTTATGTGCCAAATTTTTTGACTGTTGAAAAAAATTACTCCCTGTATCATGTTAACAAGAATGGCTCATACATAGAATACATAAACACAAACACACATATACACACGCACGCACACGCGCACACACACATACGTACACAACACAACAACGAGTCTTAAGATCTGATACCTGATGCTGATAAGTCTCACAAAGTCCTTACCGAGAGCTAAGATGTTTACACATCAAAAATTCTCATATTATCAATAGGCCCCAAAGCGGAGATTTACAAATTTAAATTTGATACGGTGGGAATTAGGACAATTTCTACAAAAGTGGTGTCATTTCTCACAACAGTGTTCAGATAAGTGCATCCTCTATTATATTTAATACTCTGTGATCCCAACTTGCTCCAACACCTCTCTTTAGTTAATAATTGGCATTCAAAGTTGCTTATCTCTTCTTTTTCATATCCCTCAAAATATGTCCACTACTCTTCTCCAAAACACATTTTCTTCACAAATATAAACTAAAATACTTATACATGTATCATAAATTATTGTACAGCATTCTTCTAATTCATCCGTCTAACTAATTGAAACCTTACAATAATCACTCATCAATATTTTTAATTTTATTCCTAACTCAAACAACTAAGTGAAATTAAAAAAAATTGTAATTTTCTTTAATCATAATCTGTAAAATTTGTATTTTGCACTGTAGGTCCATTTTTTGTCCCAAGTTATAGATAATAACATTTCTTAATTCATCAAAAAGAAAAATTTGTCAAAAAATGAATTTTGGAAAGAATAAATTCTCCCTAAGATTTTTTTGTTTATCTTATTTCAAATTCCTGCATCTACGTATAAAATAGTTATACGTTCAAAATTGCCCCGAGGTCAATTTCCTATTACAATTCTCTCATCACATAGACGAAGAAATAATCATTAAAAACAATGAAATGTTTATGAAGAATGCCATGAATTATGAAAGTGTCAACCAGGTGCATGGTAAAAGCGGAAATTTTGTTATACCACCATTTTTAAATAATCAGACCGAATTTATTCAAATTAAATGACAGCTGCTAATTATTCAGAGTTTTCAACTAAAACGAGAATTTCAACTCAACAGCTCCTTTTTCATGGTAGTTATCTTCCTGATAAGACAAGGAGCAAAGAGTACTACAATACGGGCGAGAGAGGGAAGCGCAGTTAAGAATGCTATTACAAATGGCTCACAATATGATTTTGAAAAACTATTATATCATGTCAATAGAAAAATTTTTCCTGCAACTGAGTGAATGAAGATAAAAGATGCAAGATATTTTTACAATTTTAATCGCCTAATATGAGTGGAAAAGAGGAAGAGGAGGAGGCAGAAGAAAACAACCAAGTTTTTTATACTGCAGACGTAGAAAAAACATCAAAGAAGGTATTTGTAAATTCATAATATTCCTTCTTACTAAGTTTTTTTTCGGACATTTTTTCCTCGTTTATTGTTTCTTTGTTGAAATGTAGGACTCCAATTGAAATATCAAAAAGCTAAAAATAATAAGGAAATAGACCCTATATCTTTTTGTAATCATAACAAATGAACATGCTTTGAATTAATTTCTTACTTTAAAAATTTTCAAGAGGAAGGCTAAGACTAAATATCCACTTCCATACTTGAGCAAAACAAAGCAAGTAAATGAAAAGAGGGATGAGAAAAAGAAGGCCTTTACTCGCAGTTTATCTCTACTTATAATAACTTAGACTCATTTTTCAACGACTTTTTTAATAAATTTTACAGAAGTAGGTAAGTTTTATTTTCACCCTTAATTTTCTCCATTCAGTTATTAAATTATAGCATATATTCTTCAGCGATTTCTTTGATTTTATTTGCATCGTTTTAAGCTTATCTCAGGAAATATTGCACAAAGCTTATTTACTGGGCTCACTGCAAATCCAGAGGCAACATGAGAAATGTTACAAATAAAAAAACATTTTTTCCGCTGATAGCTTTCAACACAAGTATAAGAACCTTGCTCAAGTAACCTCCACCTGAACACCAGAACAATATTACCCATAGAGTAGCCGAGAGCTCCGTTATATAAATTTAAAATTCGAACATTTTTTCTTCTCAAAGTTTCAAAATTCTTCTTCCACCAGTTACAAAGAATGGCTAAAAACAATGCACTCTTGATCAGAATTCGTGCGTGAAGAAAGATAATCAAATTAAAACAAAAAAGCATAAAAGTACATTTATCGGCTTTTTACTTTTCGATGTAGTTATATTTACTGATATACATTTCTTCTAAAGTGAACCAGTTTTCTCGTCCCTCAATGCAATTATCTCTTTTTTATAAATGTAGAGAGGGACATTAAGAACTCTCGTTTTACCGCAAATAATAAAGAAGAGGATGCAGTGAGGAAGTAGATCAAGGAAAGACAGTCAGAATTCTTCATCTATTGGATTAAAAAATTGGTTCATGTTTAGAAAAATGTATAACTGTAAAAGGAGACTACACTCAAAAGTAAATGTATCTATGTTCTTGTATATAAAACTCAAAGTCAGTATGTTTGTTCGCCTAAATCATCAAAACTGCGGAACATGAAGAAATATTTAGGAATTATTTGTGTTGTTCTCAGGAATGCTTGAAGCCATTGTCGAAGTCAGTAGCCCCTCTGTTGTCGTGGCTCCGCCCACAGGTCCCAGCGCATAGCCTGTGCGCTGGTTCTCCCACTACACTCCTAACAGAGTTACGTGGGGATACTGGTGTTGAGGCTAGGCAGTTGTGAGTTACAAGGCGTGCGATGCAGATGTGTGACTACAACCAACTTTATATGGTCCGTTGGACCTTAAACCACTTAATTATAAGCTTCTACCCACTACATGGTAGCAGGAGCAATATGGTCTGGTGGTTTGGAATTAAAAATTCCCTGAATTAAAAATTCTTAGCCTAAAAACGCTTCCACTATTCAAACTCTGAACAAAAATACGAAGTATTTTTGCGGACTAAACATCTTCACTTGAACTTTAACTTTTAGTTAAAATAGTTCATCGAATTAATAATTCGTACTATCTTATTTTTTGTCTAATAAACAAAGAAAAATAATTTAATAAAGACTAATCATCTTCTTACGAAAAAATTAGAACTAACAATTCTCCAATTAGCGGCAAAAATAAAAATTTAGCGCCCCCATTATTAATGGATTTCAAAAAAGAACTCACCATTCTATTATACACGAATATTTATTCACGTATTTTGGGTAATACTGACGAAAAAATTAATAAAATTAATTTTTCCGCCACCCCTAGCATTTATCTGCTCAAAAAATTGCGTATTTTTTTCCCTCTTTTTCATTAACAATGAATTTAAGACAAGAGTAATATCTTCCTTATTGTCTAATAAATAAATTATTTATCAATATACGGCACTAATCATGCTACATCTAAAAAGAAAGAGTCTAAAAAACTCCGCAAATAAATGCTACTAAGTTTCTGTTGACGTAAATTACGAGCGCATAAAAAAGACGAAAATGGACGAAAAAATCCTATACTTTTCTCTCTCGCACTCATACGTCTTAAAAATAGAAATTATAATCGGCCGAATTTCGTCTAAATATAGACGAAAATTCATGTCATTGCATTATTTACCAAATCAAGGTCAAAATCACCTAACATAATAGTGATGCAAGTACCGACTTGCATCATATGAAGACTAACCATCTTACCAATACATACACAAATACGTGTAAGTATTACGCACCCTACCAATACAAACGTAAAAATACGTTCAAGGATGCGTCAGCATCAGCAGCAAAGGAAGAACCACATCAACCACGTTGACTCGCGCGCATGCGCAACACATGGTTTTTTTGCCAACGTCCGTGAATTTGTGCAAGGATCTTTACCAGTTCCTTGTACGAATTCTTAACGTTGTTGCACCTTCTCATAATTAATTGCTTTATTAATTAATTATTGCTGTTTTTGTTGCATTATTCGCATATTTTCTTACGTCCTTTTATACGCCTTATTTAATTTTGTGCGTTTTCGTAAATTTTTACGTAATTTTCGTGCTTAATTACGCGTAATATATACGTCAAGAGGTAGCGGCTAGAAACTTCTACTTCATTCAAAAGATAAGTCAACTTCATCCTTAATTCTACCCGAATTTCGGTAAGTGTACTTAAAGGACCATATCCTTACATTCTTACTTAACTATGTTATTGTTTAGAATAATAATTTCTCACATCTTAATTGGACTTTAGCGTCTTTATTTTCGTCTGAAATATCTTTTATGGACTCATCATCCTATTCACGAAAAAATTATAGGTCTCAGATCTAAATAATCTTTAGCCTATATAATATTTTTATGCATATTTTTCAAATAAGTGACGCAAATAGAATTTCATTCTTTCGCCTCAGGGTCACGCCCGATTTTTATTGGCGCCCAGACACTTTGAAAATTTTAATAAATTAGAACTTATCATTCTTGTGCATAATATTTGAATTTGCATCCTAGGGTCATGCCCGATTTTTTAACGGATCCTTAGGACTTATAAATTTTGTGCATTTTTCAGAATTTACCATTCTCGTACTAAAAATATAATTTTTCGTCCTAAGGTCATGTCCGATTTTTTTTTGGCTCCTTAGGACTTGTAGAAATTTTTATATTTTTACATTTATTCCGAATTAACCATTCTCGTATTAAAAATACGTCTTTTCGTCCTAGGGTCATGCCCGATTTTTTAACGGCACCCTAGGACTTGTAAAAAATTTTTTTTTTAACATTTTTACAAATTTTTCAGAATTTACCATTCTTGTATTCAAAATACGAATTTACGTCCTAGGGTCATGCCCAATTTTTTAACGGCTCCTTAAGACTTAGAAATAATTTTATTATTCTAAAAATTAAACATCCTTTTGATTAAAAAACAAATTTTCGTCCTAGGGTCACGCCCAATTTTTCTTTAGTCGTAAATACTTGGAAAAATTTCGAAAATTCAGTACTAAAAATACCCAACAAATCAGACTCAAAATCCATTTAACGTAATATTGATATTTATCATTTGATACATGGTAAAACAATAATTTCACAATAGTGAGAAGAAGTTTGTGTCGCTGACACTAATACTTTAGAAATTTAATTTTTCTCTGCACCGTTCCTCATTAAATAAAACGTTTAACACACGTCATAGTAATTAAACAGCAATAATATGCTGATGAAATCTAAACAATTTCTTTCTTATTTTTCTGTTCTCAGTAATAACTAAAAATGGCAGAAAAAGGAACTCAAGATTCCCCCATCTCTTCCCAAAAAGAAGACAATCTACTAGATTTCAACAATCTTCCGTGGTCCGATCAAGTGGACATACAAAAGGCTTCTGAAGCCCAAAAAGCTGATGAAGCTAATGCTAAGGAAGCTCAAAAAGCTACCAAAGCTCAAAAAGCTGATGAAGCTCAAAAAGCTGCCAAAGCTAAAAAAGCTGAAAAGAAAAAAGCGGCTGCTGCAGCCAAGAAAGCCAAAGCGGAATTCGCCGCTAAGGAAAAGGCTGAATTAGCCACTAAAGAAAAAGCTGAGGAAGCTGCCCGAATCTGTGCAGAAGAGGAAAGGGCCCATAAAATTACGGCCGAAAAACAAGAAAAGGAGCGAAAACTCCTACAACAACGTGAAGAACGTTGGAGAAAAGAAGAGGATGTGGAACTCCTTAAACGTTCGAGAGCAATCTTAGATACTCAAGGATCTCGACAGAGACGCAGTCCCAGTAGGGAATCATCGGACTCAACATCCTCAGATGACACCTATGTAGCCACCACCGTTGTGGAGGATTGTGAATCCTACGCATGGCATATTGAAGAAATTCTTCAAACGCCAGTCTTAAAAGGCTTTGATTACGAAGCAATCATATCTGAAAAAGATGCGATTGACTCATGTATTGAAGATTTAAAAAATCTCTCCACTAAAACGGATAAAGATATTATCATCCGAGCACGTAATTGCAGACGGGATTTGTTAGTTAAGCATTCACGCTTAATTAAGAAATTCTTGCCTGCAGTTACACCACAACCTGTTCCCCTCCAGGATTTAACTTCCCTTCAACTTCAGGAGGAGGAGGAGCAGCGCAAAAAACAAGCTGAATTAGAAGCCAAACAGCTTGCACATGCCAAAGAAATTGGCAAGTCTCTCACCAAGGCTCGTACTGAGATTGATATCACCTTTTGTCAGTACAAGAAATGGGAAAAAACCATCACTGAACTCGAGAAGACAATTTGTGAAGAATTTCATCTCAACGTAGTTGAATTTGAGACTAAATATCTCAAACCAAATCAGGAAGCTCCTGCAGGTTCGCCAAACCTACCATCTTTAGATGAGGACGATGTAGATCTCGATCCCACATCGGCTCAAGGATCCAAAATCCCGCGTCTAGTAAAGGGTAATCAAACATCCAATACTATTAAACGTACGCATGCTATGATGGCCAATGATGATTCTGAGGAAAATGAGCATGTGACCACTTCTAAAAAGCATAGAGGTGAGTCATCTCAAATTCCAAAAGAAAATTCATCGACATCATTAAATAATTTATCTATTATTAACCATCCTGTATTAGATAATGAGGGACTTCAAATCCCACAAGAATCATCTTCTGGAATTAACGTTTCACTTTCTACAAACCCACTTTCTTTTGGCTATATTCCTAAATGTTGGGAACAACAACCTCAAGATAATGTAGAAACCGGTTTCACCAACCTCAAGCCACCTAAATTTTATTTAGAGAAATGGAATGGGGATATTTTACGATATCCTGGTTTCATTAATGGTTTTAACAAATGGTTAAGAACCCACAATTCTTTCATCTGTATGATCAATATTTTCATTCTTTAATAAATTTGGAAATGATTGAACAGATAAATCACGAGAGGCCCGCTAAATTGGCTCATTATTTACCCCACAAAGGTATCTATGACCCATGTAAAAGTACTCCTCTTTGTGTTGTATTCGATGGTTCCGCAAAAACTAAAAAGTTGAATCATTCGCTGAATGACTGTATGTATAAAGGGAAAATTATCTTAGCGGATTTAATCTCCATTTTGCTAAGTTTCCTCAAAGATCCTTATGGTATTGTAGCTGATATAAAGAAAGCCTTTCATCAGATAGGACTACATCCAGAGGATAGGGACGTAACTCGTTTCTTTTGTATTAAAGATCCTGCAAAACCTTCAGATTTAACCAATCTCTTGTTGTTTCGTTTTTGTCGTGTATCTTTTGGCATAGTTACCGCCCCTTTTCTTCTAGCAGCAATTTTGCTGTACCATTTTCAAATGGTTGACAAGGAGTTTCACGACAAATTTCTACAACAATTTTATGTTGATAATTTAGCAACATCGTCGCCTACTTATGAAAAAGTAAAGGAATTATATGTCAAATCTAACAAATTATTCAATAACATTTCCATGCAACTTGCTCTATGGGGAACTAACTGTAAACCAATGAGACAGGAATTTGATCCTTTGTATGCTCTAGATAAACCTCTAGTCAAGGTCTTAGGTCTAGTTTGGGACATGGAGAAAGATGTTATGTACATCCCTACCCCTAATGCTATGACAGCTTGTTGGACAAAAAGGTTATTTTTAAAAATAATGTCATCCTTTTATGATCCACTCGGATAGTTTGCTCCGTCCTTAGTACCTTCCAGATCATTTATGAAAATACTTTGGTCTGAAGGGCTAAAATGGGACCAACCAATCCCCGCAAAATTGCAACCCGTAGCTACAGACATTTTAAATGATTTGATGCAAACTACTAGCTACTGTCTTCTGAGACAACTTTATGTAGGGATCTACAATCCCAATGTCTGTCAATTGCATGCATTTACCGATGCATCCAAAACAACATTTTCTATGGTAATCTACGTACGTTTCCATAATCATGAGTCACATTCCTACTCAGTACATTTTCTTATGGGAAAATCTCGCTTAACACCTATGCGACCCATAACCATTCTAAAATTGGAATTAATAGCTGCCCTAATCGGCGCTAGAGGTCTACGTACTGCTCAAAAACCTATGGATCTAACAAATCTCCCTGCATTTCTATGGTCAGATAGTAAGTGTGTACTTACGTGGCTATTAGAACGCAAAATATTACCCCAATTTGTTTCAAATAGCGTAAACAAAATCAAAAGCAATAAAGCTGTTGAATATTGTTATGTACCTTCGGATGAAAATCCCGCAGACATAGGATCCAGAGGATCCACAGTGGAAAATTTAATTCAATCTTCATGGTGGACTGGACCATCTTGGTTATCCCAAGACTCCAGTTTATGGCCTAAAACAGACCTTCATATTCTTGAAACTTTACCTGACCAACCTGAAGAAGAATCCACACCAGTGTATTGTACACTCAGAGAATGTTTAAGCATCTCACCGAAGTTTACCACTTCCTTACCTGTTGAATTGGACGATATTTTCGATAAACACAGATCAGCAAAATTGCTGAGGATCCAAAAATCCTCGAAAAGAAATATCCCTCATTTCTTTTTGAATTTGGAAACTTCCAAATGTGAATTAATATTGCCTAATTCTACTCCAAATCCTATACAGGAAAGGGACACCGAAATAGGTCAATCTTCACAACAGTTGAACTTGACAAAAAGTCATCAAGACATTAAAAAATCTCTAGTACCATATTCGAGTTTCATCCACTCACCAACCAACACTCCTTTTAGGATTAAAATTGAAAACTTCAATTCCCTTCGCAAGCTTATTAATACATTTTACCAATGTCTCAAAGCTATCCGACGATTTAACCATCAGAGGATCAAAAGGAAACGTTTGTTGGAGCCATATGCGATCATGGACTGTAACTTTCATTTTGCAGTTCTATGTTTCGTTTATGGTGAGCAGAAAAAATATTTTTCCAAGATATTTGAAATGCTCTTGAAGGATAATCCACCTAAACATGTTTCATATGAAAAATTTCATATTTGTTTAGATCCTTCTGGGATTCTGCGTATAGTAAACTACTTACCAGAAATACCATATGCAAAAGATATGCTTAACCCCATATTACTGCATCCTAAGTCATATTTGACAGAGCTTATTTTTATGCATACACATCTAACCAATGTACACACAGGTATTAAGTTCTCTTTAGCTTACTTCCGTAGGCATTATTTTGTTCCTAAAGCATTAAAACTGCTCCCACAAATCTTAAAAAAATCATGTATTTTGTGCAAAAAATAATCTGAAACGAGACCGTTTAAGCAACCGATGCATGCATCTTTGCCAGATTTAAGGTTAATACCCTTCACTCACCCTTTTACCTATACGGGTGTAGATATATTTGGACCTTTTCCTGTGTTTGACAAATACTTACCTAAAAGGAAAAACCAATTGGTGACACAAACCACTCCTATTTATAAGAAATGGATATTGATATTTACATGCCTCTCTACGAGGGCTGTATATCTCTTTTCTGTTTTGTCTTTAACAACGACAGAAATTTGGGCTGCATTTAAGACCTTTTTTGCCGATAAAGGAACCCCTAAGGCAATTCTCTCTGATAATGCAGCTCAATTCCAATTGATTTCAGTGTATCTACCTCACTACTGGACCACTTTCTCCGAAAACTCGGAGATAAAGGACAGTATGGTTATGAAAGGCATTAAATGGCATTTCATACCAGCAAAGGCACCATGGTATGGTGGAGTCTATGAACGCATTATTGGAATAATAAAGTAAGTCTTTTACCATGTACATGGTCATACCTCCATTTATATCCATACCTTTCAGTCTAGTATAAAAGACATACAGACTATGGTCAATCAAAGACCTCTGTGCCCATCATCTGATGATCTAGGTCAGCATACCTTGACACCAGCGCATTTTCTCCATGCAAACTTAGGACACTTAACAGTCCCTCCTGACAAGATGTCACAGGATTCAACTCCTACAGCTAGACAGCTACTCGATATATGGAAACTTGACCAAGATTATCTCACAAAACTGTGGTTATCTTGGAAAAGGGAGTATTTACTCTATCTTAGGGACAGGCCACCTTCAGCCTTACCTAACGCATATTGAACGGTGTCTTACAAACCACAGGTAAATGACATAGTACATGTGTTAGATTACACGTCTAAACCTGGAGTTTACAAACTCGCTCGGATCACCAATCTGGAAAAATTGCATGATGGAAACATCAGACTTGCAAAAATTGAATTTTCTAGCAAAAAACAGTCTTCACAACCACTGAAATTTCTAGCTCCCCTCGAGTTCAAATCAAAGAATAATAACGATTAGAAATAATTAAACCTTTATTCTTGATTTAGATGAACCTCTGACTTGACACTTGTAAACCTAGATTTAATAATCTCTTAAATGTCCCTGGGGTCCGCCATAATTGAATACTATGCTGGTAAAAAAAGTATACTTTTGATTTTTTGGCACCCACTATTGTTGTCAAGTTACCTCACGAAGGATCATGGACAATAGGCGACAGAGTACTCATATAAAACACTAACAATGTTCGCAATATGCTAATTCCCTGACTATTCCTTTTACAGAATCCGTTCTCTATGGCCAATAAAAATCCTCCATTTCTCTTGCTAAGGCGTCCAGCAATTGCCAGAAACGATGTTTCTCGAAAATGTATATATATATATGTATATAAATATACCTTTTTGCGTTTGTAAAAACAATTCTACAATTTTGTACTTTTATATTTTTTAAATAAAATTTGTACTTGTCATGTCTTTTTCTATTTCAGATTAAAGGTGAATCTCATGGGGAGCCTCTGAAGGCTTCCCAAGTCCACCGCCCCCAGTGTCGTGGCTCCTCCCACAGGTCCCAGCGCATAGCCTGTGCGCTAGTTCTCCCACTACACTCCTAACAGAGTTACGTGGGGATACTGGTGTTGAGGCTAGGCAGTTGTGAGTTACAAAGCGTGCGATGCAGGTGTGTGACTCCAACCAACTTTATATGGTCCGTTGGACCTTAAACCACTTAATTATAAGCTTCTACCCACTACATCTGTAGGCAATGTTGTTAATTTTCACCAAAATTCATCATTAAATTTTTTCATGTCAGAACAAAGATGAACAAACAAAAATGAAAACGAATATAATAAAAAAGAATGAAAAAACTGATCTCTTTCCTCCTCTATACTACGTATATACTTATGTATATCTGTTATTCTTTTCTTTTAAATCGTCCCATTTTTATTAAGGCCACTTACTCATTTTGCCATATTTTGCCATTTTTTAAGAGAGGAGGAAATTTGAAACTCTATACCAAATACAACACACAAACTAGAAATCGCAGGCTTAGGCAAAGCTACAGGTGACGTCTGTGTAGTAGTCAATAAAATGTAGGTATTTCCATGTCTTTTTTGTTTCATTTGAGTTCCTCATTGCATTTGTGAGTTATGACCAAATGTGCATTACTTTTCAGACAACTCATGTGAAATGCAGGGTTGAAAATGTTGATCAAAACTTTTTTTTCATTCCATTCGTCGATTCAGACTCTTATTTTCCTAAAACGTTAAATCCACCACTGGTGAATTCCTAGATCTATGTTATTTGAAAAAATTATGAATTTAATCAACGCAATTTAACCGAATCAATGTTCCAAAGAGTATATTTCTTTTTACTCATGAATCGGAACTAGGTACTTTTAAACATAAATGGTAAGATGATCAGTTTTTTTCAATTTTTTATTTCCTCTTAACATAAATTTTTTTTTTTTATTATTGTGGTAATTTCCGGATTAGAATGAAGGCTTTATAAAACAAGGAAATCGACAGTCCAATTTGCTCATTAGAGCCTCGAAATATCGCAATTGATCATGAAAATACATGCCTTTATTGTGCACTGAATAATTAGAACCATGAAAACATACATTTTTCGCGTTTCAACCAAAGCCATTATCATAGTTTATCACAGAACGCTTCTTTAGATAATCTCATGGCGTCTCTTCGGTGCACATATCTTTGTTTCGTAACCACTATCCTCCAGAGTCCAGATCCGTAACCCTACATCCTGATGAAGGTGATGAAAATATTTTCTTAAAAATGAATTAAATCCGGCTTTCCACTTTCACGTTACAATGCAAAAAATTTGTTCTTCTTATATTTTTCACCCCTTCAAATCGTCATTTCAATTTTACAACTTCGAAACAAACTTAAAATTAACATTATCTTGTTAGAGGAAAAATAATTGTTTTTTCTTCCCTACTCGTATTGTATTGAGGTGAAGAAGATGCTCTTGGATAAATTAATTTCGTCCTTTTTTTTCCATGTTTTCAAATCACGCCCTTTTTATGAAAATACGCATAAATTTTAATTTCAACAGGTTTCTCGTTGTATTCGGTACCTAACGCTTTCTATTTTTTTTCTTGTATTCGTTCAAACGAATTCTTAATTACGAGAAACGAGGAAAAGTTATAATTAATGAAAAAAATTTCTTCCTCAAACAAAAAAAGAAGTTTTCTTACGTGAGAATAAAACTAGAGTGTAATTAGAACGACGAACTTATGACAAGGCGTCCTTGTACAACATTTTTGGATACCTTGTCTTAATTTGGCTGAACGACGATATAATTTATTTAATTTTCAAACAGATAGGTAAGGCTGAGTTGGATTTAAAGAATGCACTGACAAACACATTATAAAAGTACAAATGACAGTGTGAGAGAATAGTCGAAATTAAATTGGAAATCGCACGGGAGGATCTGAGTGAAGTAGTGGTTAGGTGTTGGGCTTTACAATTGAAAGATTATGCGTTCAAAAACGCCCGCCATCATATTTTCAACCCAAAATGTCGGTGTGTTTTGTTTGGTTCAAATTGTGCTCCAGTATTTGATTGAAACATTCATTCTTGGTAAACTATTAACCACCAATCCCAATCAGCTCCCTCCCCTTACGACATCAAAATAGAACCTCCAGACGTTGGGTAAAATAGCCGCGTAGCCAAAGCCCATTAAAAACAAAAAAAAGAAATTATAAATTATCAAGGATTACAAAATTTTACAAATAATGTTTTCTTTGAAGTACCTACATAAACATAGTAAAACGGGATCAGAAAAACTTTTGAAGAACTTACTCACTGTGATGAAAAACTTTAGAACATTAATTTCGCCGTAGTTCTAAATCGTGATTTAATCTAAAAACAAAACAAAATTATTAGAAATAAGTAAATTATTTTGTTACTGAAATACTTAAAAAAAAATTTGCATGAGAGGAGTTTAAATTGACTTTGCATTTTTTAAGTTTTTGAAAAGTAAAAATTGGTCTAATATCCGATTTTTTCTAGAATTTAATATATGAATTGATTGCTCAAAAATTGAACCTACTTGCCATGAAAATAAACTATAGTTAGAGGGTTAGTGGTCTGTGGAATGGTTTGGTTATGGTAAAGGTGAATGTTCCGTCCCGTTTTTGCAGACGATTCAGTTTGTCTACAAAAACGTGTCGAACAAATTATAGACAACTATTATTCCTAATTCTCGGAATAATAGCTGTCTCTATTTATCCTAGCTTCTCATAAACGAACACCACCAGATATGCTGACAGTAAAGTGTCATCATATTTGGTGGATATTCCATGTCACACCACCTCTTTGGTTAGCCATCTTTTGATTGGAACAAAGAAAACAAAAGTGATGTCATATCTTCATTTCAAAGACATGGTCATTCTTGAACTAGCAGTTGAACAGAAACGTTAAGGTCCATACTCGATGTTATGGATATCAGGTCTCACTATTATTAAGTATCAGTATTAAGTTAAAGTTTAAATGTGTTTTGTAATAACTTGAGGTTCAAATTTAATAAAAGATAAATATTTGTATTTTATCTTATTTGTTGAAGTAATTTAAAAGTATTGAATTACTCTGGCAACAGTGAAAGAAATCAATAAAATGATTTAAAATGATTTGATGAAGATAAAGGAAAAATGAAACACAAGAAAATAAAAACCACATATTCCTTACAAATAGTATTTTACTCAACTATAGTTTGCAAAATGAGTGATTATGAGTTGTGTAGTTGCAGCACGAGCCACAGGATAGGGGTTTTATTGCAACCAGTTGAATATCATGAGGAGCTAACTAGTTGAGCAGGATATTTTTTTCAACAAATCCACCAAACAGAAGTTATTATTTATTCGATTAAATATTTCAATGGCTTTAATTAACAGAATTTTATCAAATAATTAAATAATTATGGAGAGGTGAAATATTTTGTTTATTGGAATCACTGTAAAACAGCCATTCTTTATTCTGAAATTGCACCACTTGTAAACGTGTAAAGGGTACACAAAGAAATAAAAAAAAATTCAATTAAGAAAAGACTCATTTCTACATTAATGAAGAAATGAAATTTTTTTAGGTGAAGAAATAAACAGAAAATAATTAAGAAAAAACTTATTTTTACACTGGTGAAGAAATGAAATTTTTCTTCAACTGTTCCGAATCAATTGGGAAGTA
This sequence comes from Ericerus pela, assembly GCA_011428145.1. NCBI lineage: Eukaryota > Metazoa > Arthropoda > Insecta > Hemiptera > Coccidae > Ericerus > Ericerus pela. Next base: position 156,587 of record WOFM01002265.1, read on the forward strand.
TCAAACTTAGGTAACCAAAATCGATTCAATAATAACCTCTTTTCGGTGTATGAGTTAAGAAAAGTTTATGTCAAAACTCTAATAGAATTTTTGAGTTAGCAATGCCTGGTATCCGTGTAAAACCTTCAATTTTTTTTTTTTTTTTTTCAAAAAAACTGAAAAATTAAACAACGTTGCTTATACAAGCAAATGAAGAAATATCTGAAAAAAGACTAAGGCGTTCTTTATTTCTAAAAGCACTAAAATATTTTATATAAGTTTTTGTGACGGCATTTTATTGCAAAAAAAAAAAAAAATTGAGCATGTTGATAATATTTTGAAAGAAATTTTCCAAACAAGCTAAGAAATTTCACATTTTATTTTCAATAGTTTCTAACATTGAAAGCCACAAAAACTTATTTCAAATATTTTAGTTCTTTCCATACTGAGAAACACAATTAATATTATTTCTGGTTAAGATTGAATATTTTTTTATTTGTATTTTTTTAATTAATTAACAGTTACAAAAATGAACAAAAAATCAAAGAGTTCAGCTACAACTCTTGACATAACCAACCAAAATTGTCTTGAAATTCTGCAAAGTATGAAGGTTAAATATTGTTGAACATAACTGATTTGAATTATTAACTGACCCAAGGGAAACCATTCAATTAAAAATGTAGTATTAAATTTGAATTTAGCATTAAAAGAATATGCATTGAAATTTTCAGTTAATCTCTTAGTCTCAACAATAAAACAACTAACAACAAATTCAAATTCTGCATTGCAAAATATCTCTTCTGCACATCAATCGCGGTAAGTGTGTATTTTCTTAACATGTCAAATTTTGTTATGGCTGCCATTTGAAAACCAGTTGACCAATTTTGTTAAAATTTAATGCCAAACCTGTCCTTAACAGTCTTCAACAATCACAAAAATTTCAAGCCATTCACTTTTAGGTCGCCATTTTTTTTTTCTAAAAATTTTTGAAAAACTAGTGTGGAGAGCTTATGTGATGAGTAGTTCACATCATGGAATATGAACATTTCTGCCCCTAAAGTTAATTTTACTCAACTTTACAGCCCACTAAAAACAAAACTTTGGGCAACAAAAAGTTTAACATCTTTCAATGCCAAAACTATCGCGTTAATGAAAACTACGTAGTTTTCCTAATTTGCTGGAAATTTCATGAGAAAACTTTTTACTACTTATAGAATTTTTTGTAGTATTGATCTTTTAACAAGAAAATCACCAACTGTGAAGTATGGTTTAAAACATCTTTGAGGCTTGAGGAAGGAGTATCAACTTGAGAGGTTGCGAGTATTTGATTTTATATAGTTCACTTAGTAATACAATAAACTTCCTAAGAACAGAACATTATCTTTATTTTTTACTGAAAAAAAGGGTGGTGGTAATGAAACAGATTAATAAATCCACCACATTGCAAAAAAATACGCCACATTACTTGTTGTTAAGAAAACATTCCACGACATTATCTGTAAATAATATATATATATATTATATTTATATATAGGTATATTTACAGGTAATGTGGTGGACTTTTTTCTTAACAACAGGTATTGTGACACATTTTTGGTAATACTTTATGGGTCACCATATTGTAACCCTCTTTTTCTAAAAAATCAAAAAGATAATGTTTTTCTATTAGGAGGCTTATCATATTGGACCTTGAACTATATAAAATTGAACACTTACCACCTCTCAAGTTGATACCCCCTCCTCAGCCGCCAAATGTTTTAGACCATATTTCAACTTGGTCTTCATGATTTTCTCTGGTAAGGGTTGATTCTACAAAAAATTTTATCCCCAGCAAACAGTTTTCTGCTAAATTTTTTTACAAATAAAGTAATTTACATATTTTTCATAGGCCCAATAGTTTTGGAGCTGTAATCAGTAGAACATTTCAAAGTAAAACCTTCTGCTTTTAGGGGATTGTCAAGGTGGACAATCAACTTTAGGGGTGAAAAATGTTTTGTATTATTACGCACACTACCCAACACAAACAATACTTTCTCTAAATTTTTTTTCATGTAAACAGGTAATATGGCAACCTAGAAGCGAAAAAAGTAACCTGCAGTGAAGGGAAAAATATAAACAATAGAAATAAAAAGGGGGTCACAATATACTCCAATTCTGACGTCGATGAACAAACATACACAGTATAACACATATTTTCGTATATTTTCTAAATATGACAAACATATTCGTTCACACGTTTTCAAATACCAAAAATGCAAGCATTCATCAATGATGAAAACGCCCTATAGTTCTTTATAAACAACCACTAAATTACCCGTACTTAATTTTACATATATAGACATAACGTCTGTATATTTATGACCTACTTGTGCCTTTCTCTCGAGTATATTGCGAGTCAGCACAACCCTATAATAAAAATCCCCTACCTCACTTAGCCTATCCAATGGGTACACTTACATACCCCAAACGAGTATATAAACCCTCGATTTGAAGGAATAAGATACAGTTCTTACTTAGTACCTAGAGCCTCTCTTACAAAGCTACTAGTGAATAGACAGTCTTGTCTAAAGGATTGTAATCCCATATGTTAAATCTATTGTATAATAATTAACATATTATTTAATGTACTGTTGTCGTAGAATTTATTATTCTATTAAGTGTTAATTCAACCTTGGGTTTTAAATATTATTGAGTCTCTCAAATACGTTAAGGTCCGCAATAGTCGTGGATGATAAATTGAATATTTAAATTATTATAGAGGTAGTAATGCTTGTCCAGTGTTAAATATCTCGTGTATGGTGTAACATTGAAAGTGGTTCTAATTAGGTACATTACCACCTCTTTTGACCTTTACACACAGTAAAAAAAAGTTCACTATACCTTTTAATTTCTATCATATTGGGTACAGAAGAATATGAGTGACCTATATATTTGTGATCTACAACTCAAGATCGGCGCTTTCCACAGGTATACCCATTGTATTGAATGCAATAGTATAAAACGTATTAATTGATGAGTGATATCAAAAATAAGAGTGAAATTAATGATGAGCAAATAGGATACTAAGTTCTTGGCAATATTGCTTTCAATAGCGTAACTTGAAAAAAATATGTCACTCTGCGAAACTCCAAAAGTGTCTACCTTCACTACCCTTCTGCTGTACCTATTCTCTTCCAACCTCCCACACCACAAGAGACACCTGCGCCATTTAAAGGCTAACGCTTCCAAGCATTGCAGTGAATATACGAGCGGTATCTATATCCTTGATTGCTGCTAAGAATTTTACTATTTCTGATGTTAAACTAATCATTCATTTCCTTTCAAAACATCATCTACGAATATAACAAATGTTTACATAATATTGTCATATAAGGAGTAAGAAAAACAATTAAATATTAAATACCTAATAGGTACAAATTATTTAAAAGCTAAATTTTGAAAATGTTCATATTTTCTCTCAATTTTTATTGTTGGTATTGGTGTTACTAAAAAGTGCGAGGTACCTAACAAAGACCAATACTGCAAGCTCAAGATTAGTTTTACTCATTACAAGGTAAAATTAATCTATACCAACTTCTCTCCTCCATTCCCGAAGGCTTCAACTACAGAAACAATAAAAATAAAGCTAATAATTGGTTAAGGCTACTTTTATTTTCATTTTTTAGGTCTCAGTTACTGAATTTCAAGTATGATTTTGACTCAAACAGATTCAGGCTGTCTTTCGGCCATTCTCGAACATGTCAGTTTTTTGGAGGGAAAAGCCGGAAACGACTGAGGAAAAAGAGTTAATGCACATATACATAAACCTCTCTCAATGAAGTAGAATATTTCCACCCCTGAAATCATATTTTCGTTAAATTCCTAAAAACACTAAGATGAATTCCAAAAATTTCAGAAATTTGAAAACACGATTTTCCATGATTAAGACCAAAAGGTTTAATTTGCTATTTACAACTACAACAGAAAGAGAGAGTAATGATAAAGGAGAATTTCTACATTTACATAACGACTCAATTCAAAATTTACGAATCCTTTCGTCGGATTAAATTCAAATTTCTACCACGAAAGAAAAATGCCAAATGCTTGCTGAACATTTTTCTCCACTTCACATTCTTGCCTTCTTTCGGCCATTTTTATTACCAACTGGAATCATTATTTCAAGCTTTTAATTTTTATATTTTTGCCTGGGTAATATACGTTTCTGTTAAGAAGTCGTTCGAAAACATAATTAAAGAACGATGTATTTTTCTTATTTTCTTATCTTTTTTCCCCCTTTGTCACTCGAAGAATAAATTTAATCTCTTCAACGAAAAAATATTCTTTCATTTTTTTCTTTACTATTTTCCATTTTTTCTATGCCCATTTTGATGCTTTTTTTTTTCTTTCCTTAAATCTTAAAGCTTGATGATTAAAATGTTTGTCATGCAGCGGTAAAACCGTTAAATTTTAAACAACGAGCTTCAAAGATTAATAATTAACACATGGAAGGGTAAACTCGATTTTACTTTTAGAGGTAGCCCTTACCTTTCCACTCTTTTGTGAATCCTAATTCACCATCTCTATATTTTTGAGGAGAGAATTTTTAACGTCAAAAATAAATTTTCTCCATTAGTACAACAAGAAAAATTTAAGTAGTATCACGGCGTTCGCCGTGGTGAAAAGATAAAATTTATGAGCGACAAAAAGAAACGGGTAAAGCATGAAGTATTCAAGCCGAACTTCGGCCGAGTAGAATGTGAACTTGAACTTGCCTTTGGGTTCGTTTTCTTGCAGGAAATCATGATTGTTTTCAGCCAAGAAGCATAACATTGTGCATGTATTTTTCGCGGAAATTATAACTAATGTACATTGTGCATTCCACGGACTTTGAAATTTAATTCTGGGAGATCTGGTAAAGAATCTAAATCATCTCCTTCTATCCAAGGACATTATATATTATCAAACAATTTTGTCATCCCGAATATTAATAATTCGATAGGGTTTTAGAAGAACTATTTCACACGAACCATCATAAATCACCTCATTTTCCCGTATCCTCATTGGCTCATGTCAGTCCAAACTATATTGTGGAACTAATTTTATGAACCACGAAATAATGTATTTTGATTTCTCTCGTAACCATGAAACGTTATGGGACTCGATCTTCTAGGTTCGAAGTGTTAACTAATTTTGTAATTCAAATTTGTTACTTGAAATCAAATTGTACTATAATTTTGTCAAAGTGTTTTAAGTTTATCAATTATTTTTAGTTGGAAATTGTTGTCACAAACATTCATATAAACGGTATTTTTTTTCTTCTTAAATCTTTGAAGGGATTTGACACCCAAAAGCTTCCCTTAGATAAAGACCTGCCAGCTGTTCTTTCTCTCACGGCTTCTCTTTAATTTTTTTTTTTGGGCAAGTAAATGGGAAAAATATCACTCACTGCCCTCTGCATACGCCCTTGCAGCTGGTCAACCTAAAAAAAAAATCAGCATCATCCTTTTTAATCTCCCAAACAAACCTATTTCATCTGGAGGCAAAACCTGAAAAGTCCACTAACATTTTATGTCGTTTAAATCGTTTCAGCAAACTTAATCGATGTAAACAAATATTTTCAACAATATTTTGAAAGCCAAAAAAACACTGTTTCGTTGAGTTGAGAAAAACATCTAAATCATCACAAGGAACTTTCGCAATATAAGCGTGCATATGGTTTGTGACGTCAGGTACATCTTAGTGTGGACAGAGCGTACTAAACAGTATTTTTAACTTATTTGTTATCCGTACGCTGTACCATTATTATTTTCAAAATAGGAAAATTTCAGCCTACAGCCTAGAATTTTATAAGGTCTTTAGCCCCAGTCCCTAAATTCAATCAAAATCAGTTTTGAAGCATGAAGCAGATCGGGTCAAGAGAGAAAATCTATGAATCCAAGAATTTCGGAATTCACGATGTTCTCGATCGGAAAACTTTATCCTAGTCCCCTCACCCACACGAAAGGATGAAGCCATTGACTTCGGGTAGGGTTAAAACTTTTCTGTAAAAATTTGGTTCTCAACGAAGTCATAAACGAAACTTCCTTTTTCACGTTAATCCCTTACACCCTTAATAACCAGCAATATAAATAAAACATTTTGCAACTCCTTAGACTTTTGCAATTTCACAACACTAAACGATTTCATATGAACTCTCATTTCTATATGGGAAAAGACCAAACTTGTTTAAAACTTTTAAAATCGCCCTTTTCCTCAAACTCGTTTCATCTTTTCTCGGTTTGTCGTCAACTCGGTATGCAATTTATTTCCGCTTTATGTAGGCCAATATTTCTAATTAAATAACTTACATTAAAAATACACACTGAGTCCCTTCTTCGCTTCATCTTATAACTTCCTTGGGGCTGGAAGTTGAAGATGGTAAAAGTTCTTTTCCGCCTTTTCTCTCTTGATCTACGCCTGAAAAGCGTACAAAAATAAACTGGACGAGTTGATGTCACGGAAGAAAATGACGAAAATTCATTGTTTACTCATTGTAATTAATTTGGCCGCGATGTTTTCCGCTTTTCGAAAAGTACCATTTTCGACTCTTTTTTTTTCGTAATCGTCACAGGTAAGAATTTTTATTTTAGTCAAGACGTGTCATGGTTGCCTTTGCTTCGTCCGTCAATTAGCGATGCGTTAAGAAAATGAGTTTTCCTTCACACACAGCTACTACGGCACTACCCTCAACCTTTTAGTCGACAGGGAAACAAATTATAAAGGAGAAAAATTTAATTAACGAACATGTTTTCAAGTGTCACACACAGTAAAGAAGGAAAAGGAGCAGAAAAAATTGATTCATCGTTTGGAGAGAAACCAGTGAAAAATTTGGAATAGGAATTCTGAAAATAAGGTTGAGGTGAGAATAAATTCCTTTATAGTACGTTCTTACTGAGAGAAATTATACAGAGACTGTCTGTCTCACCGAAAGCAAACATCCTTCCTTCTCTACAACATGTCCTAGCCGGGCACAAGTATAGGTCCAAACACTGGCTATATAACCAAGTATCCAAAGCTCAATCAGAAACAAAATCCCATTGGCGAGGCGTTTTGTAATGCATATAATTCCTTATTCTTCCAAAACTACTGAATTGATTTAGATTATTCTAATGTCATATGAAAGGATTTGGACCACAGACATGTTGAAACTTGTTAAATTTTTGAAACGACTTCTTGATCATTTCTGCACCACAAAATAAGTTAGTTAAAAAATAATTTTTTTAAATACGCTTTTATGAGATCAGTAAAACTGTTCCCACCAAAATCCCATGTCCATGACATACCGCAGGGCATATCCGAACCAAAATTGGTAGGTACTGTCCTTGACCTAAAGCAAATACATCAAATTTCAAGCCTATCGATTAAAAATTGTAACCTGTACGCTGTTCAATAAAACCGGACGGACTATGCGCTCGATCCAAACCAAAAACAAAAGGGTTCTTCCTTAAATGGATCCGAATATGTTTTTCAAATTTCGAAAACATCCGATCTTGGAAATGGACACCACACAAAAAGGGGTATGTAAAAAAAAATGTATTTTCAAAAAAATGCCAAAATGCTCAGAAAATCATGAAACAAAAAACGCATCCACTCCCACCCTTGGATCCGAATACTCAGGCAATTTTAATAAGTAGATTTTTGAAAAAAATCTGCTCATTAAAACATAGTGAAATATCGAATTTAATCGCAGTCCATACTTATTCTCTCATGAAGAACAAAGAACGTGAGAATTCGACTTTTGAAAAATAGAGAAAGAAAAGTTATATAATCATGAACGAATCATTATTTTATGAGAGAACGCATTCTACAAAGCACTGAAAAGAAAGAACTTAATAGGAAAGATATTCGATTACAGAAAACAGTTTTTTTTTATTCCATAAAATTAGTAATGAAAAAAAAGTCACTACCTACTCATCGGTAATATTGTAAATGCCTGGTGTAGGCCTTCAATTTTTAAGTAGGTTTTCTTTAGAAAATCTACTTATTAGGCTTGGTGCGGTATTAGCTCACAGGGTTGAAGGTGGGTACATTTTTCGCTTCATGACCTCAAGAAAATTTTGGCACCAATAAATCAAAATCATATATATGTTACAGGTCGTAATTTTTGTCCAATAATCACGAAATTGGGTACGAACATTTGTACTAAACCAAGAATCAGACCTATCGATTTTAATACAGATTGACCGGACGGCACTTCCGACACCACCATTGTTGTTTTTATTTTGGCTAAAAAATGCGCAATTTTGCACAAATAACCACGAAATTCGTAGTAAACATTTATTTTAACTTACTGTAGTATGCTTCCTATTTTGACGCGGATCGGCCTGGCGGTACTCCAGGTACAGCTATTTTGGTTTTTATATTGGTCATAAAATGCGGAATTTTGGAACCCTATGCATGAAATTTGAAATAAATATTCCTGAAAATTTATTGTAGCATTCTACCAATTTTGGTGCGGATCAACCAGAAGGTACTTCCATAAAGCTTTTTTTCCCTCTTTTTTTTAATTCGCATGGACTTCTCTTTTTACAAAAATTCATATTTCCTTTTTTTTATTTCATAACTTTATTATATTTCATCGGTTATATTATATGATGATGTACCAAACTTTATCATCTCAATTTATTTTTCATTTTTCAAGAAAAAATACTTTTATATTTCACATTGTGGGGACAATACTGTATGAAATTTTAAGGGCTTGTACCACTCGATGACAGTCGCTACCCAAAGGCTGGCATATATTTGTCTCTATGACGTAAAACCAATAAACACACATGCGTTTGTATGTTCATACATATACGTATGTACAAGTAAGATACATTATACGGGCTGTGATCAATTACCCGATAAGGATCTTGGTGATGTCACAAACTGGCAGCAAATGCACTACGTCATTTCTTATCACCTAATGAAGGCAAGAAATGACATAATCTATGACATAATACCATACGTATATGTACGTATGTGTGTCTAAGTGCGTGTACCAAATCCACTACATAAGCTCACAAAACTGGCTACAAAATTTCCAGTGTTTGCATTGGATTTGGCTCTCCCATACTAACAATATGAAGTGGCAGAACACGCAAAGGTGTAGATTACTTTCTACGTGTGAATATCTCATAACAAGGTATTCCACACACATTGTCTAATATTTTGTCAGCAGCTAACACATTTCATACAATCATAACATAGAATTAATGTATATAAACTTATAGACAGTTAATGTGTCCATAAAATTCATAATTCTTTCTCTCAAAAACCTACTTTTTCTAGAGATGCTTGATGCGCCAATGTTTTTTTCTTTTATCATGCCCAAGTCTTTCAGATGTAAATAATAAGTAATGAAGAAAGACTGCCGAAAGTTTCTTTATCCTAAAACGGCACATTTAAATCAATGGCTCACTAATTTTTAGCATTTGGTAGGAATCAATTAATTTTCAATTTTCTTCAAAGAAATTTTTTTTTCTGTTCATATACCTACGTGTAACGGAATCTATGGTTAAATCCATCGACTGGTCGACAGTAAAGCGCACCTCTGAACATAACACTCACCTTATACATTCCTTAATCCACGATATCGTAAAGTAGATCAGGGAAATAAAAAGGCTCTAAATTATTTTCAAATGAAAGAGAATTTATGAAGGTGTTATTGTGGAAATAAGAACTAAATAACGCAAGCTAGTTGAGTACAGACAAGGAAAAAATACAAAGGTCGGCATTTACTTTTTTTGTAAAAGGGTTTGAATTTTTAGTCTTCTAAAACAATAGATAATGAATAAAACGTTTAAAATTTCTCCTTTTTTTCTGTTTTTGATTTAAATCTTTGCCATTACTTGCACTGTCTCAATAGAATAAAATTTTTTTGGCACGTCAGACCTAATCACATTGGTGTAACAGTAAAATGGTTTGTCAGTCATTATCATTCATGATTGAACAAAATAGTCAAATGTTGATGTACCAACCACCCCAATTTTTGCAATGAATAAATTACCAAAATTCGTAATTCTTCTAGGGTAAGCAGTTGTTATTGCAGACATGCAATATGAAGATTTAGGTGTAGGTACAATAATTTTTCTCTTGAATGCAGTTGGATTCATTGTTAGCAGAAAGTATTTAGAATTGTCTTCGAGTCCAAAACTGCCCCACATAACAATTTTGTTAAATTAAAAGCGCATGCGTAAACTATTGAAATTTTTTCTACCTATTTAAATTGGACAGTGTTACTAGGCCGACACAAGTCAAAGTAGGGCTTCAGGGCTTGTATTACATTCGAATCGATTCTAAATTTTATTTAAAATAAATTTTGACAGTGAAAACTCCATATATAACGCCGTGTGATATCACTACGTTTTGGATCTCTAATCACAAATTTAAAAAAATTGTTCTCATTAAAGAAGTACGAACGAACAGACGGAAGAAAGACGGTGGCGCCAGGGTATACAGAATCGTTGCCACTGGCATTCTGAATTTAAACCCACATTGCAACCAATGCAACCCCCCTAGCTTTGACGCAAATTTCCGTTAATGTTGGTGACCACCTAAAACAGAAATCACATTCCACAATGTTCAAGATCCTCACGTTCGTCTGCGTAGTTCAGTAGCTAGGTAAACACTGTGGCCAATATACCTAAATTATGATTGAGCTACCACTTAGTGAAAAATGATTTCGAGCGAACTTGATCCTGATACATGAAATTAACGAACACCATAAAAAAATAATGATTAATTGAGGAGAAACACGCCACAAAAATTTCACAGCAAACAACAAATTTTTGCACAGACATCAAGATAAATTGTTGGCTAACCATTCTCCATCGACGCACGTAAACGTATGCGTTATTTCCAAAAATTTTCCACCCAAAAACACATGCTCGTATTTATATTCTAATTGATGTTCCATACGAATACGCACTCGCTTGGCAGAAAGAAAAAAAATTACGGTAAAAGAAACATTACACACCCTTTACATCCTTAAACCCTTGCACACCCATCTCTAAACAACTCTCCCTTACTCCTCCTCCACATTCGTCCAAATTGTAGTGAATTTAATAAAAACAGACATCAAGCTGAGCGATCGTCATGCGAATTGGTGTATGTTTGCTTTTCCGTAAGACATAACGGATTCAGAGAAAAAACGAGAGAACGTAGTAAAATACTGCTGACAGTTTTATTAGATTTATTGCAATTTAAAGGCGATAAATGAAATAAACTGCTATCGATAATCTCTTTAAAGGAATTATTCGTTAAAACGTAGGGTATATACCGATACTTTCGCACATAAACAAAAATAATATCCTATGTTTATTATGGACCTTGCAAGAGAAATATACAGACAATCAACTACAATTTTTTCGACAAACCAAATAAACAGCCCTCCACCCTTGCAATTTTAGTCACCCAATATTGATTTCTTTCATCTTCAATTTCAAAATTCACAAACACCTCTAATTGTCTTCTTCACTTATTTTAATCCCTTCCCATCTGCATCACCTTTGTGGGGGAAAGGCGTATATGTAATGTTCCGTTTTAAGGATGATCCACACATTCTCAGTGGTCTCTTCTGACCCCCCTCACAAAAAAAAAACTATCGAAACTGATAAAAATACTTAATTTTTATATGTCAAGCTTTTTTCTCGTCTAAGGGGGTCCAAACCCCCTCGGTGTGGGTATCTAGTCATTCCGTTATTTTTGGAAATGAGCGAGTTGATTTGGCAACTTAGCAACCACTCTCCCTATCTAACAAATTTCATCATTAGTGACAACTATAAATCCATTCATCAACGAACTCTTCCTGAAATAGCAGAACTACTGAAAATTTCAACTTTCCCAAAAATTATTACTATCAAAACACATCTCGCTAATTAAAAAAATTCAACACAGAAAAGCAGAGGCCAAGAAATCACTTTCACCAGATTTCGACTAGGCCACATTCGCCTTTCTTATATTCATTTCTCTTCAACTATCCTCAATACTTTGTTGAACTACCGTTCCTTTACGTAAATTTAATATAATTTACAGGCTTCTTTTAACTTCTTTTGCACTCCAAACACCAGGACTCGATCTGGTTCAGCCTTCACACATTTCTGAACCACTTGCTTACTCGCCACTCAGTTTAACCAGCCTTTTTCGATATCTTCGCTTTTATAATCTATTGAGGGAACATAATTTAAGATTTGGCCATAATTCTTATGCAGCTAGCATTATTGACAAAAAACAGTTGATAATTTTTTATATTTTTTCTATCATACCAGATATTCTTTTTACACGTTTTCAATAAAAACAAAATGCTAATTTTTAAGTCGGTTTTCTTTAGAAAATCTATTTATTAGGCTTGGTGCAGTATTAGTCTTCACAGGGTTGGCGGTGGGTACGTTTTTCGTTTCATGACCTCAGGAAAATTTTGGCACCAATAACTCAAATTCATATACATATATACACGGATATATTCCGTTTTCCTGTTCTCCCAGTACAGGTCGCAATTTTTGTCCGATAGTAACGAAATTTGGTAAGAACATTTGTACTAAGCCAAGAATCGAACCTATTGATTTTGGTGCGAATCGGCCGGAGGGTACTTCCCGTACCACAATTTTTGTTTTTATTTTGGCTATAAAATGCTCAATTTTGCACCAATAGTCTCGAAATTCGGAATAATTATTTATTATAATTTATTGTAATACGCTGCCAATTTTGGTGAGGATCGGCCGGACGGTAATTTTGGTACCGCTATTTTTGTTTCTCTATTGGTCATAAATGCGGAATTTTGGAACAATACGTCTTTTTTTAAGTAGATTTTCTACGCTCGGTACGGTATAAGCCCCCAGGGTTGGGGGTGGGTACGTTTTTCGTTTCATGACCTCTGAAAAATTTTGGCACCAATAACTCAAATTCATATATTCGTCAGTTTTAAAAATAAGCCATGGGCCAAGATAAACTTTTTTCTTAATCAGGTCAGAATATACTGGGATACAAAGTTCCAGAGCTTTCTCCTCAAATTTTTTATTAAATTTATTATCACAATATTGCTAATTTTCAAATTTCCAAAACCTAAAAAATAGAGAAACTTGTAAGGGCAATTTTTTCTTAATGGCAGGCTACCTCGGTACTTCCGGTAAAATTTCCCTCATATTCATGTTTTATTTTATTTTATTTTTAAACTTTAATGTATTTCTTTGATTATATTTGATATTATATGATTATTCACCATACTTTATCATCTTAATTAATTTTTCATTTCAAGAAATAATGCTACATTGTCTAATATTTCGTCAGCAGCTAACAAATTTCATACAATCATAACATACCATTTACAGATATGAACTTACAGACAATCAACGCGACCATCAAAATTCATAATGTTTCTTCTCGAAAACGTACTTTTTCTAGCGAAGCATTCTGCGCTAGTCTTTTTCCTTTTTTTTCCTAATTTGAGCTTTCCTGCTTACAAAAATTGTCCACACGTACCTGTTCTCTTTTATTTTATTTTAAAGCTTTACTGTATTTCTTTGATTTTATTTTAAATTATATGACTATTTACCATACTTTATCATCTAAATTAATTTTTTACTTTTTCAAAAAATGTTTTTAAATTTTACATTGTCTAGCTAATATTTTGTCAGCAGCTAACAAATTTCGTACAATCATAACACACCATTTACGTACACGAACTCAAAAACAATTAATGCGATAATCAAAATTCATAATTCTTTTTTTTGTCAAAACCTACTTTTTATAGCGAGGCTTGCTGCGTTATTTTTTTTTCTTTTACTCCGTCAACTCGCAGGGAAATATTCTGTTTTCCGAAGTTTTTCATATTAGTTAAAGTTAGTAGTTTTCATAAGAGAAAAAAAAAATTTAACGGTGAATAATGACGTTGTTTTTTTTTTCTATCTCAAGTACGTTACTGCTACTCAGAGAACGTAAAAATATAGGCTAAGTGAATACATAAAAACATAAGAGACAAGAGTGGCATAAAGATTAAACGTTATTGTAATGAAATGTGTGGAAAGGCATGGTACCTTTGTGTTAACAAAAGGCCCGAAGTGGAAAAGGGTTAAACACTGCGTACTGCTCTTTTAAGAAATTGAACATTACCACCATAGCACTGTCATTTTTATTCATAAAACACCAACATTTTCATTTTCATCGAACCAACATTTTCCACGAATTGATGTTGCAATCATATCAAATAAGCACCTTCATCAATGTCCTACAGATTACTGTACTAATGCTCATATAGCTTTCCACAATTTATACTTAAGGTTTTGCATCGGATGTTCAAGATACTGGCAGGCAATTCAGTTTTTGAATTTAATGTGGAGGAAATTTTTTATTATGAAGAGCAGTGGAAAAATCTGTTTTCGCGTTATAATTTTTATTCTTTGATGGAAATTTTTCTGTTCGGAGAATTTTTTCAGCCCACGGAATTTTCGCAAACTGACTAAACCTAAAAATCAAAGTGGAATATAATTTCTAAATTCTTATATTCCTCTTTCTGAGTATGCAACTGCAACACACGGGAAAAATCGAAGTTTTTGCCACTATTCTATCTTACAAGTCTGTGAATTTCTGGACATGACGATAAAATTTTAAGGCGGGATTATGTAGATTTCGTACCTATATTTATACAGATCTAATTGATTTCCCACCACTAAAACCTTGTATGGTAAGTAGCAACTATTTTACTACAGTATTTGATTTAAGAACTGTAATGGTCATCACAAATGCAACAAAAATAATTTCAACCTCATAGGCCTAAGCTAATAATCACTATTTTTTTCTTGAAGATGGTTCTGCTCTCATCAAAAATAGTAATAATAAATAGATGGGTACATTTTTTCATGGCCGAAGTACAAAAGAAACAATATTAAACTTAAGTCATTTTAACATGTACATGTCTTATCCTTGAAGGTTAAGTATTATTTTGCATGACCATTATTCGCATTAATTTTCTGTTTTTTTTCCTTTTTTATGTAGGTTATATAAAATCTACTTATTAATCTTGGTGTCATGGAACAACCTGGAGTTGGGAACAGGAACGTTTTCACTTCATAACTCACAGAAAATTTTAGAAAAAAAAAATTAAATTCATATATATGTAGTTATACCTTTAGGTATATATATATAGCCCAAACCAACTTTACTTATCAATCCATGAAGTAGAATGGAAATCAGTTTCTCAACATAGTTGCCAGCTTCACTTTTTCATCACATATTCAAGTATAACTTGAGAAAAAATGACAAAAACGATCAAAAATTTATGACA
The DNA here is from genome assembly GCA_011428145.1 of Ericerus pela. Classification (NCBI taxonomy): domain Eukaryota; kingdom Metazoa; phylum Arthropoda; class Insecta; order Hemiptera; family Coccidae; genus Ericerus; species Ericerus pela. The sequence goes on from WOFM01002265.1 coordinate 171,846, forward strand.
AATTATATTTTTTGGAAACGAAGAATTCAAGAATCAACTTGAAAAACTTTAGTTTTGTCAAAAATCAGTTCCTCGCCTATCTATTTGCAGCATTGCAATTTTCACTTCACAGCTTGATAAATGAAGTTGGCTTTGATAAAGCCTAATTATAATATACAAACCCTGAAATGTTGGCTTGTGCCAGCCCTCGATTTTTTCTGATAACACTGTAGAATTTGTTGTTTTAGACAGAGACATATAGCTAAAGAGATCTACAACAGGTGATCAAAAATTTGACCAACATCTCAACCAACATCATCATCATAATAAATGATTTCTGAATTTCGTTTATTTTAATGCGCATGTGTCGTAACTTGATAATATGTGTACTGGTATAGAGATGTCTGTCTTCCTTAGATGGGTCTGAATAAGTATGTGTTTCAAATTTTGAAACCATCTGATCAAAATTATGCCTCGAAATGGACTCAATGCAAAAGAGGATACATACCTAAAAAATTTTAATTCTCAAAAATAGTGCCAAAATGCTCAGATTATGAAATGAAAACTGTACTCACTGCCACCCCTGGGTCCGAATAATCAGGCAATTTTAATAAGTGGATTTTTTTTTTTTTAAATCTACTTAAAAAGAGATGAACAAACGGGATATTTTTAGACACCAAAGGTTTTCAATTACTTTTTATTGATGATGATGATGATGATGATGATGATGATGACGGCCGAAAAATCTTTGTCAGATTTCAGTCTAGTCCCTTTCGTAGTTTTCTCAAAATCCCAAAAAACTACTTTTCTATCTATTATTTGTTTTCCAGTTTTCTTGGAAACTGTTAAACAAATGAACACCGAGCTCCTAACAGACCTGTTCCAATATGATGACTATCCTTCAAAAAAAATTTAGGCTCGATCCCTTCAGTAGTTGTTTTGAAACTGTAAACAGAACGATATAAAAAAACATTAAGTCAAGATGGGAAAAAGATGTCGGTCGTTTTATTTTCATAGTCTTCACTCCTAACCGATTCTTCAAGTCAATTTTAATATCCCATTTGCAAACAACTGAGTAAAAACTATCTATGTCCCAGCTCAAACTTCCATCACTGAGAGCGGGCATAATAGAAGATTTTTTGTTTTGAAAATCTGTTAAAATACATGTTTCAGTTATTTACAAAGGAAGCATCTGTATCCTCTTAAAAACAAGACCAGTACCATTAGTATAGTTGTAGTAGCCCTAGTAAAACTACGACCAATACTTGACTCAACAAGACCAAAACTTAGACTAGAGAATGTTAACGAAATACCAAGACTGAATGTGCAAACCAATACCAAGACAAAGATTACGAAAATCTTGATCTTGGTCTGAATTCTGGTCACCACTGAGTACAACCATTATAAAGTCAACGATGGAGACAGAAGTTAAAACCTCACTGAGATTAACTCCAAAATAAAATGTACAATAGCATACACGAATACAGAATAGGTACAAGCATAAAATTATAACATAGATTTACAGCACATTTCTTTTGAACAAAGTTTTGCAAAGAACATAGACATGGAATTATAAATTTTTTCTAAACTCAACATCGAAATCAACGAAACTCGTATCGAAACATGGACTTCAAAAACATTGTGGCTAACAAAAAAGATGCAACACGCATCAACTGTTGCGTGCCTAAAATTTGAAGGGAGCAAAAGGGCACGTTCAATATTTTTTAAGAACAATGAAACGTGCTTGACGTAAATAAAATAGAATCGCGTTTTTCCCCCATTTTTTCATTTACTTACAAAGAAAAAAAACCAACAACGTATCCCAACAATTTCTTTTTTTTTCTCATTCTTTTTGCATTTCCATAAAAACCACTTCGTAAGTTTAAATAACTGATATTGGAGTCTACTGACAGTTAAAACATTTTTTCGGTTTTGTCGTTATTTGTCAAAAACAGATTGCATGCAATCATCGAATGTGTTAGGATAAGTCGATGTGAGAGAGATAAACAACAACTAATGTCGATGAACGAAAAGGAAACGTTGAAGAATGGTAATTGTTTTTTGGGGGGAAAACAGGAGAGTAAAGGAAAGGAAAGAAAGTAAAATAAGGAACATATTTCCTTGGCTTTTAATCGTAAAAGAATTGATTTTTGTTGCAACCAAATTTTGCAAAAATATCTGCATGTTACACTATTTAACTAGTGATAAACATTTCGACTTTCCAATTTGAAGTTAGTGTTTGTGCTTCATCAGAAATTTCGATTTAAAACAATTGATCTCATTTTTACAAAAAGGATTTTGAAGTATTTTCTACTTATGAAAGAAAAAAAATCTATTTTCAACAGCTACAAACAAGAAATTATCAACAGGGATTTATTTTTAGAATCAGAGCAAATTGTGAGCATTGTGTTGTAACTGTGAAACATGGATTTCCGACATTACGTTGTTATATTTTTTAATGAAAAAAATTAGGAGGTAATCATGCAACTGCAGAAAGAACATAGGTGTGCGCACCTGGGTGCCTGGAGGTGCCTGGCACCCACGGAAACTTTTTTTTCATAATAAGTAATAATATTAAAAATTTTTAAATAAATGTCAATTCATTTCATACTAGGCAATAATAAAATAATTATGTGTATGAAGCAACACCTGCTAAATGAGAAATTACTAGGATCCAAGAAAGAGCTGGTGGCTGGTTGACAAATCCACCTACAGTTTCCATAGTATCTGACTAGGATCTAAATGAAATATTGTCAACAATTTAAGAGACAAGTAAGAAAACTTTCTTTTTGCATATAGAGTTAAGTGTTCGAGCCAAAGTGAGAAAACCAGAAGATGAATTACTGAAAAAACTGGATTTGGTTAAGACGGTTTCAGGATAGTTACCAAAATCCAATTGCCCAACAGTCCATTTCCCCGACAAAATATTCTCCCAAAATTTTTTTCCCCAAATCCATTTACCTGACACCCAATTTCCTGTAGCCATTTCCCCAACAAAACATTTCCCCGACAAGACATTTCCCTGAATTTTTTTTACCTGAAATAATTGATGGACTTTGCATAGTAGGGTAAATTGGTGTTGGGGAAATGGCTTCAGAAAGTTATTCTTGATTGTACCGTGCACTAAAAAAAATAAATAGTAATTTTTACTATTTTTTATAGGAAAATAGGGACAATTTACAAGTTATTGTAAATATTCTTAGTGTTTGTAGTACTTACTGTTTTTGTGGAAACTACTACTATAAATCTTGAAGTGTCCTACTTTTCTCATACAAATAATAAAAATTACTGTTATCCTAAAAAAATGCAAATAAAACTGATATCGCTCTTCAAAAACTACCCGACACCCATTTACCCAACAAAACATTTTCCTGAATTTTTTTAGCTGAAAAAACTGTCGGGAAAATGGGTTTCAGGGAAATGAATTTGGGCAAAAAACTTCAGGAAAATGTCTTACTGGGGAAATGGCCTGTCAGGGAAACAAATTCGGGAAATGAAATTGGTTAAGACATCTTCATGGATTACTATAAATGTAACATAACTGAGATACAACATCAAGTACGTCCAACAAAATGTACTAGTAGAAATTTGTAAGTTGATTCGACTTTTACCACATCTATAAATCCATCAGTGAATCTGTTGAACATCCCCTTATTTGAATTTAATGGTAATATCCATAACACTTTTATTTCAAAAATTTTTTGAATCTGATGTTTAACACCAAGATGTTAGCCTAATTCATATATTATATTTTTGGAAGAAAGCAAAACTGATTCCGTTCGATACTTTTTTCAAGAGAAGTATTAGCATTTCCAAGGAAGATTATGAAAAAGCAAAGAAATTGTTTTTAAGGGAGTATGGAAAGAAACATCTCACAATCTCTGCTCATTGGTATAGCCTTTTCAATTAATCAATTCATAAATCTGAAGCTGCCATTCAGCACTTTCAGATTTGGATGTAGCTATCTGTGGATTAGAATTGTGTGGAGAAAATAACCAAAGCTGAGATCTTTTGTATATAATTTATTCTTATCTGTTCTTGGTAAATTAAACCAAAAAACCCATTATGATTTTAAACATAAACTGACTTCTAAAAATGATTTTCTTAGCTACAGATCTCTATGTAAAATTTTTCACTTCATCACCTTCATTCTGAAACCTTAGTATTAACCCAAAATGAGATTTAAGAAAAAATAAAGAAATCATATGGTGACAACCATGTAAGTAGAGGACGTCATCTGCGCCATTTATCGCATATCTCAAACCTTTTAAGTACTTCAAAAACCAAAAATAGCTGTGGTTCATGATACAACTACACAACTCGTTAACTCGTTACCATATTAAATGATCCTTTTTCATAGTGACATTTCTCCACTCGTGTACAAGTAGATGGAACTGTGAAAAAAAAAAAAAAGTTAAGTAAGAACTCCTTCACTACACCATAGTGAAGTAATAAAAATCTTCATCAATTGTTTAAAATTAATTAGGAAATCTCTCACTTTGCCAACCAAAATTGATTTATGAAAAACCTCTTTTTCAGGGGTGCATTCTTCAGGTATGTGAGGTATACGCCACATACCCGAATACTTTTTAAGGAAAAAATTTAAAATTTTTAGGAAAAAATGTGTAAGTTTAAAGAGAAAATTTAAAATTTTAATGGTCAGTGACCTAAAAAAATTAATAAATTTAAAAAAAAAAAAAAATCAGCTAAATAAATTAATAAAATGGCAAATCTTTTTTCAAGCGCAAAAACTCTTTAAGAAAATATATACATTTTAGTTGCGAGTGCATTTGACACCGGGTATGCGATTTACTGAGCACAAACCTCTCAATATCAAAATACAGTGAAAAAACAAGCGCACACAACTTAATACTGTACCCCTGAAACTAGTTTTAAGGATGTTATGGTATGCTCGTGATAAAACGCATACACAGTTTTTTAAACATCGTACATACCTAAATGTATAAAACATGATTGTACTGCTTCTAATTCACTCAACCACGCACCCACCTGTTATCTCTTACCAGATGTAACCTATAAAGAGAATAATTTTAACTTAATTAGAAAATTTTAAAACCTGATTTTCTTAAAAACTATTCCATTTTCACAAAATAGTTATGTATACCTTTTTTATGTATTTCTTAACTAAAAATAAAATGGTGAAACTCATTTTCCATTATGATGAAGGTGTAAAAGGATCTGGCTACTAAATATGAGCAAAACTTCGTTCCTTCTTCCCGAATATGGATGAATCTCCAAAAACTACGTGAAAATGAATAACATAAATAAGCTCCCTTATATCAAATTTTGTTAATTTTTTCAAGTTTTGATGAAGTTATAATAAATTTTTGATATCCTCATCTATTTTGATGGAGGGATGGGCTATAACTGAAAAAGAAAATATTCTCAACATTTTCTAAAAGGAATTTTTTAGTTTTTTCTACACCAAAAATCGATCTTGGAAGTTATGTTGTTTATCTTCCTGACATCCTATATAATTCAGCGCATATCTAAATTCAGAGAGCACCTTATTTTGGTGAATGAGTTGGGAAAAACTCTTACCCAAATACTTCACAAAGGTTTCTGGGCACTAATTGTGGAAAAGTGCACAAGGTATAACAATTGGGTAAATGAGATTTAGGAGATAATTGCGTTTAGTGATCAATATTTTTTTTAATTTCAAAAATGTTGAAAAAATTCAAAATTAACTTAATTTGAAAAATCGCAGGTAAATATTACCCACCTGTAAGAATTTATTCAACACAATTTTCACAAATGTGAGTAAGTGTATTCATTCAAATATAGGCAATAGCAGTAAGAAGTCTAAAACATACTAACAATTTTTTTTCTCGAACATAATTATGATAGTCTAAAATTAAATAGCTCTTATTCCCCCATTTTTTTATTTCCTCTTCAAAGGCTTCATTTCCCATAAAAATATCTTCGAACAATAAATCGTAATTTGGTAGGTAATTAGATAATTCCTACACAATTACAAAATGAGCGCGAAAGTTCAACTTTGTCAGTGAAGAAAATAGTAACAAACATTTTCGACGACCCATAACATTTTTTACGAAAAAGTTTTACAAATCAGCCTATGCTAACCAGGAAAATGAGTAACATTACTCAGCATTTTGTTTAGAGAACTCTTATCTAAATAAACTCAAGGAAAATGGAACTTTTTTGAGAACATTATTCAAACGATTCATTATTGTCATACTATCAAATAAATAAATTAATATACTCCACGAAACTGTTTAGTATTTGAGAAATACCACAAGTCTATAAATTTATTGGTTTTGAAATGAAAAATTCATTTCAATTCAAAATTTGTAAACTGTTTTACTTGAAAACGAGAAGGGATTTTCAGAACATAATTTAACGCAAATTTAAAAAACGTAAATTTTTTTGTGAATCTTTAGGCCTCATTTTGTGGTTGAAGGGGTTGATAAATGATCGGCTCATTATATTAAACCAAGAATCGAATTTTCCAACCAAAATAACATTATGTAAATTAACTTTATTCTTTTTCCAAAGGAAATTGATTTTCAAAAAGTTTCTGCATTTTTAATATTTAAAACAATATAAGAAAATAAAAATACCCTAAACAATATTACATCATGGTAGTAACCAACAGTACGTGATGCAGCATTATTATATATTCAGCTGAAGAACTAGAGTTATTCCGTTAGTTTAATATACAGTAATTAATTCCCCGTCAAATATCAACACTGAATAAATTCCCTCATTCAATTATTTTCAGAAAAGACGTAGTCTTAATCTTGGTTTTGCACATTCGAGTGTCAAGTGTTAATCATTATCTTAGTCTAGTATAGTCTGTTGGAATCATAGTTCTTTCATAGTCTGTCCTGTTCGTGGCTTCTGTAGATTTGCTATTGTACTAGTTTTGGTTTTTATCTCGTAACTGTAGGTATGGTATTGTTATATTAGTCTTGGCTTTGCAGAAAATCTAGAACTAAGACAGTTTTGTTCATCCCTACTTATATTAAAGGTTTATTCCACGTATTTAGCTTCGACACACGATGGTCTACTAATTTATCGAAGATAAAAATTTAAATAGGTTCTCTAATCAAAGAATACAAAATTTTTCTTATTTTCAGAGTAGATATGCTATTCTCATCATCCTGAGTTCAATAAAATTTAGCGCACAATTTATTCTACAGATGCGCACTTACATAGGTACTGTAATAGAGGCAAAATACCTCCCTTACAAGTCCAGGTGTGATACATTATTTCAAAGCTGTTATAAACTAGAGCCTTCTAACCTGAACATTTTGGTTACTTCAAGTAGCTACTGGCAAAATAGCTTAGTAGCTTTCAAAAAATTATAGGCACTAGTCGGTTGTGATAGAGGCTTTCATCACTTCGTTTTTCAATTATGTTTATTTACAATGTATTTACTTACAGCGTTCGTTCTGAAAATAAATCTTAAGGGCAACCCAGTTTGCTTAGGTTCGAAAGCTCTAATGTGATATAATAAAAAACATGTAAATTATGGAATCCAAAACGATGAAACACCTGTCAAAATAACTTACTGACGAAACAATATGTTTGAATATTCAAAAAACAATGTCTTTGTACCTGTCACCTAATTCAAAATTCAATAAATTATTGTAAACCCCACATATAGCGTAATTGCATAGAATGTTTATCTGCATAGTGTAATCAAAATGCCTACAATAAATTCACAGGTACATTGTACACGGTAATTTACACAGGTGCAATGACATAGCAAAGAGGGTTATGGCAACTTAGACCCCCCCAAGACGCAAAAAATCCTTCCCTCACTTATGGACAACAAACGACCATTCACATATTTAATGATCAAAACCCCTTTATAATTTTATTTTTATTATAGTATGCTACTGACCAGGTGGTCCTAATTGCCCCAAAACACATGAATATTCAATTTTGAATATATTTTCATATTTTGCTCTTTCAGGAAATGATTTGAAATTATGTAAAGAAAAAGAGGGTCCTATTAATGGACAAAAAATTATATGGAATTTATTTTTGAATGATAATAATTACGAACATTTTTTTTCACGGTCCCATTTACCCCATACTGGTGGTCCCATTCACTCGGGACTTCAAAAAAAATGGGACCATCGACTTTTTCCATTAACAGAGACGGTGATGAGAAGTTGTTAAAAGAGGGTTATTGTAAATCTGAATAAATTTAAGTTGAATCCATTTTTTTTCTCATTGAGACAAATTTCATTTTTGTGGCTCAAAAAAAGGAGCTTCATAAATGCTGTTTGAATTAGACTGTTCCTATATGCCCCGGTCTCCCCTATGTTTTAAGAACTTTTTAAAACTTTTTAAATCTGTACATTTGTGTAACAATGAACTCAATTTTTCTTTTCTTTTTTTGATAAACTCGCACACTGCGATCACCCTCTTATTATAATCACCAAACTGATCACAACATGGAGGGTTTACTGTAATATTTTTTGCATTTAATGGTGAATTTTACGGGGATGTATCCTTAATAAACGGCAGTCAAAATCCGAGGGAACATCCATCCTTATCAGTAGGTTCACGTTCCACAGCCCTGGTATCAACACAAATTAACTAGCTCTCCCTGACCCACCGCGCACCCACATGAAAAGCTATCTGATTAGTTTATTCTAGTATAAAGCATCAGTAAGGGAAATACTGCAAAATCATCTTTATAGACGAAAATCGTCCATGTGCGGTGACCGCAGATTGATTCTTTAATCAAAGAGAGACGCGATAATAGCAAAAAATAAAGGGATGAAAACGAACCGCTGACGTTTGAAAATAAAATCAAATAAAACACGCTTTTCCACTATGCAAAATGGCCAAATTGAAAACGGTTCAATGGAATGTAAAAAAACAAAAAGAAGAAGAAGAAGAAGGAAAAGAAGGAGAAAAAGAAGAGGGAAAAAAGACAACACCGTAATATTCTCTGCTAAATCAAACATCTTTGAAAATTTAATTATAAGAATATTTTGCGAGCCATTGCGGAGCAATTTTAGAAAACAATTTCTAGTTTTTTTACATGGCTTACTTTTCACACTGTGCACAGGATCGTATACAATCTCACGAATTTTTTACCCCAAGCATCTCTCCATTACTCCCCCCATCCTATGGAACTACCACTTCGTAAACCTTTTCAGAGAAAATCAAGTTTCAATAGCATACCGTATTTCCAAGAATAAATGGACACTCTTAATATCATCCCCCTGCGCCCTCATATATCATCAAGCCTGAAGAATAATCATTACTTACTTCGAATTCTTCGTCATTCAGATTTTTATTTCTTCTAGGTCTTTTTTTCTTCCTGAGGTTGTAACATACAATGAAATTAAATTTTGGAAATTTTTTTAACCTCATGAGGAAATATCAATTTTTTTTTATGTCTGTGGAATACCTTGTCGTGAGAGATATTCTCACCAGAAGGAAATTCAACAGAATTTAAGCGTGTTCAGCCACTTCGTACATAAGTATGGATAAGCCAGAACCAGACAGAACACTGGCGCTTTTAGAGCCAATTTGGGTGGTTTATATACGGCTTATTTACACGCACACAAACACACGTATGTAAGAGAATACGTACGTTGGTGAGAATGGCCAGGTTGCATCATCCCCTATCGAGATAAGAGATGGCTGGCCAGTTCGTGTACAAATTGTGACATCATCTTATTGTGTCACAATTCGGTACTCGTACATTACCTGCAAGTACATACAGGTAATTACGATCGAACGAGTTTTGTGTGTTTAACGTCACAAGGACGATTATTTGCCTGGCCTTTGGGGCGGCGACTGTCGTCGAGGGGTCCGAGCCCCTTTGCCTCATACCATTGAGTCCCCACAATGTCGTTCGTCAAATTTATAATGCTTTTTCACCGAATGTAAAGCTACGTGTTTTTCGTAAAACACCTATTGTAGACAAACGAAAGAAAAAAAAAATTCAAATATCGAAACGAAACTTGACTAAACATTAACTAAATTTTTGTATTTCTTAATTTTTTAACAATTTTTCGTATCTTACGCACAAGAAAAAGACTGCGTTTGAAAACAAAAGCCCGTCAATTATTCAGCGGGATTTTACATCGAAAAAAAGAAAGCAACAAATAAGTCTAAAATCAAACACGTAAGGGAATGGATAATGGAAATTTTATCAAACGAAAACTGAATTCAATTTAATTTCAGATTAGGTACAGTCGAATTCTCGTACATTATGTTCGTTTGGTTGACAGCTGACGCTCAAAAGTCTCATGTAGAGTAAGAAATTTAAGTAAAATAGATAAGACTGAAGAAAATTGAAGCAAATAACACATCTTGATGGGAGTGGAAACATATGAACTTCTTAATGACTTTAAAAACTTAAATAAAAAACAAAAACTTGGAGCACCTATACATTTTGAGTTGCATTATGACCTAAACACAAAAAGGAAACCACAAATAGATACAAAATAACTACTTTTTTGTTTTTTCAGAAAAAAATTGGTACTGAGACCTCTGATGGTTCAAAGAGAATCAGTTGAATCCTACGATTTTATGCACAAGTTGCACAGATGAACTAATGATGGTTGGAGGGGAAATTAAACACCCTAATGAGGTAAAGATATTTTTTGCCCAAGAATAAAAATACGTATAACCCCATCATCCAAAACTGAACGTGCGTAGATAATTTGCTTCTTTCAGGTCCCACACGTCAAAAATATTTAATAAATTTATTCATTTTACTGACTCACTTGGATTCCAGTCTTGGAAAATTGACATAATTTTTACTGATAAATAAAATGTTAATGTCCACTGGTCATTTTTTTTTTAAGATTGCCGAGTGAGTTTATAAACGTTTTTTCTATTTATGACCTGTAGGCATTAGAATGGGTCTATTGTCAACAAAGATGTTCATCTCCTTTAAAATTCTTTCGTATTCATTACGTTAAAACAGACAATTCTTCTATTCGTGAGTTAATCAAACTCTTAGAAAAATTTTCAAGAGAAAGAGCAAGACAAAAAATTTTCAAAGAAAAAAAAGGAAAGTTTTGAATAGTAATAAAAATTCAAAGACGGAATTGTTCATCTTTTCTCAAGCTGAGACGCTAGGTATATCCTTGCCATTCGTTTCTCTCTCACAAAATAATTTTTCTTATATTTATGAGGTGTTATGTTTCTGCCTACCTTGAGCCATAAATTTCGACAAATACGAAAAAACGAGAAGTACAATAACAATTTTTAAAAGATATTCACACGCATTGACATTATTTTCCTCGATTGTGACTTTCGATTGTCGTCTCTTTAACTTGCTATAGCAAACAAAAATGATTGCTGACTTAGATGCCACCACTGACGTGAGATGCGGGGATTAAAATCGTCAATTCAAACAAATACAATAAATGGTGGAATGAGAGACTTTTTTTCCAATTCAGTTTACAGTAATCTTATGCTCAAATTTCTAAACAATTATACACAATCCTCCTAGGGAATATCGAGAACAAGGTAAATGCAATTTGCAATTCTCTCTTTCTCTCAAATTGATCGAATCGCGAAATAAATTTTTGGATTTACGAGCTCGACAATATTTACAAAAGGTAAGTAAAATTAACACATTTGATGTTAAACTTAGTCACGATCTGCAATTTATTCGTAAAGACGTCTTTAAAAAAAAATTTATTTTAAATTTCATGGCTTAAGAAATGGGGCTAGGTAATAGAACCTATATCTTCTATCTTTTACATTAATAAAATTCAATGCAAGTACTATATTTGTTCCCTCATAACTTCAAAACTGCTTGGCAGATTAAGATGAAATTTTCAATTCTTATCTGTGTTAATCAGAGGCATGTTTGAAGCCACCGCCGAAGTCTCTAGCCCCTCTGGAGGGAAAGTTGTCCATTTTCACCAAAATTCGTCATTTACAGTATAAAAACGAACGAAAAAGAATAAGAGAATGACAAAAATTGCGAATGGCGGACGCAACCCAGACAAAGCTGTGGGTTGACATCAAGAACCAAATATACTAAACCTGTCGATCGCCAGTCATTCCGAGTCAATTGGGGTAAAATTCCAGATTTCACACATAGGTAATAGATACCCACTAAAGATCCCTTAATACGGTTCAATACCTAACGAAAATTGATCACGAGGCAATAACCATGTAAGGAAGCCGTAAGGTGATGGTGAGATCCAAAAGGTTGAACATCCTTGCTACAATTATACTGTAGGTATACTTCACTAATCTATAGCTAAATGGCTCAGATTATGAAATATTAAAGCAGCGGACAGTTTTTATTTTTTAGTTTACAAAAAATCAAATTTCTGGCTACTCCGTAGCTTTTTTCAAAGTTATAGAAATTTAATCATTGCCTACGTAAAAAACAGAATAGAAAAAAATCGGCTACAGCCATATCTGTCGGCGACTAATTGAAGAGAACGGGGGCCATAGAACTGGGAATTTCATTTAGTTTGTAAGTAAATCGAATCACTTGATCTATCGCGACGTTGTTAGAACAGAAATAAGTATCGGTTTTGCATTGGGGCCTTGGAGTAGCCAATGAACGAAGGCAAGACCAAGATAATTGTAATCTTTGTTGGCTATTTTAACCAGCATCTGGAAGATATATGTACGTGGAAACTAGTCGCCAATGGTCTACCAGCATGAATTTTACACAACCAAACTGAATACACAGCCATTTTGAGGTTTGGAATGGGACAATGCTGCGACTAATTTCAAAATTTTGATCTTTCAATTGCAAAGCAGAGCACCTAACAACTATACCACACAGACCCCAATCTTTGTCATTGGTTTTGGTCTCGGAAAAAATACAAAACCAAGATAAATTTTTCTCATCACTAATCTAGCCTGAAGTTCATCTAGATATCTCTGTAATTACTGTATAATTGATTCTCCAGCTTCCAGTATGATGCTAGCTAATATTGAAAGGTTTCAATTGATTTCTGAGCCTAAATGCTGTCCTAAATGCTGTTTGACTGTACTAATACCTTTGTATTGTATTGATTCGAAAAAATTGTTCAAATCATGTTATTTTGACAGAGTATCACACAAAAACCTACACACTATCTATAGAAAACAATAATTGTTTAAAAGGCGCGTTAACAATTAAAGTCTTGTTATGTAAGAAATAAAACAAGTTTATCATGAATATCGTCAAAAAAGTGTAGAAATAAGTCTTTTAGAAATTTCATACAAAAAATTAGCCTACCACCCTTATGGTTAACCAAAAGAGAATTCAAACTGACAAACATTTCCTCCCATGATTAAACATAAAAGAAAGAAAGAAAGAAATGATTTTCTTGTTGAATTTTACAGGAAAGATATTTTCAGTAGTTTACATTTTATGAATAAAATTTACTATGTGTTCAACCAAATTAGCTAAATACTCTTCACTCTAAGTAAACAGACTACCTACTTCAAGTTACATCATGATATAAGTGCAGGTCGTTATTTTTATTCCTTTTTATTACCACATTTTGAGAAATTGTTTTTATAATTAAAAGTAAATTAAAAACTCTTTTCATTACCATCGGCACTGACATACATCACAGTTTTTGTAAAAATAAATGACCCGCTTTTAATATTAAATAAAAGTTTTTCTTCTAATTTATAAAAGTGCCCTCGTAAACATGAATTAATCTTCATATACTGATACCAGATTTCTTGTTTGAGAATGCTTGATTTGAAGAGCAGTTTATTTTAATGAAGTAGTGATTGTTGATAAGAACGAACATGATGGAATCGGACAAAATACAATTCAAAGAATTCAAACGTCCAGTGCGAAAATTGGTTTATTGACCTATTGCGGGTTGTGTTTAAACTCAAAAGAAAAAAAAAAAGGACTGGTTATACTGTTGAATTTTACAAGTAAAATATTTCCTATATTTTGCATTAAATGTACAATATAGAAAATATTTAAAAAATTTAGGAGGCAGAGCTGATAAAAGGAGAAAAAATAATCTAGCATAGGAATTTTCTAACTACAAACTACAGCTTCTTAATAAAGCAGAAAATATATTAAGTTGTCCACGAATGTATAACTGCAGACGTAAAATCTCCCAATACGGAAGGACCGTATGCAATGTAAAAACCTTTCTGGTAAAAATAAATAAAAAAAAGGTAAAATGAGGCACTAATGGAAAAAGAAAAAGAAATTACTAATACTCTTCTTGAACAACGCCCTAATCCATGAACGTAAAACAGGACTTGATATTCGCAAGTTCTTATTTCAAACCACAATTATTTATCAGATGGTACCAATTCCAACCACTCGTGAACATTTCTATTATTCCATTCAAAGGGAACATATTTAATTATGAAATGACGCCATTATTGACGCTAAAAGTGATACCCTCCAGCCCTAGATACATGGACTATTCCGTTTTAAGGAGACATCATACCCCAACTCAACTTTCATTGGTTAGTGCATAGAGGTTTAAAATGGATATTTCGCTTAATTCTTTCAAAATTATGGTAATTGAAAATGGCTAGTGCTGTTGGCCTAACAATGAGTATAAGATTAATGGAATGATCGATACTGACTGTGAGCCCACTCACAGGTGGGTCATTAATGTCAGTCACTGAGTGAAATACTGCACAACAAAGATTAAACATAGAAATATACATCTAGAACAATTCGAGATATTGATTTTTGAGCTGCACCAATAACGCCAATCAACGTATTATTAATTTTCAATGACTAAAACTTTAATTATATTCACTTCTAAATTGGAAATGCTTTGTCGCGAGCACACCAACATGCCAGATAAAGTGTACAACAGCGACACTTTTACTACGTTACTTTGCGTACCAACAACAAATTCACAAACTACTTCAAAATGGAAGAAATATGCAAAAACGTAGATCAGTTTTATATTTTTTCCCTTATACGCGTTTGAAGTGCCTGTAATTTGTTATCTTCTTCTTCAAAGAGAGTAGCCAACGACACGTTCAACCCACGAGCCTTCAGGCTTAATTTAAAATAAATTAAGTCCCAAGGTTTTTCTTATATTTGTTTTTTCAGCTTTTTCCTCCTCTTTTTATCAACGATAAAGTTTTAAATTCCTCATTTTTTTTATTTTTTAAACGTTGATGGACGTGAATTTTTAGTAAGGGAACACGGGGAAACGTTATGTTTATTTATTATCCTCAAGTTAAAGATGAAAATGAAATTTGAATTTTTCCTTTTTAGTCATTGTGAATTCTATATCCTTTGAAACTTAAACATAGCTCTATTTGCTCAAAAGAAATACACTTCTACGTGGGCATTTTTAAAGTTCATTGAAAAAAAAAAATATTAACACGAAAACGAAACTCAATGCGTTGACTGAATATTAATGACAGATGGTCCAACGAGCCGTCCTGCTGAAAGGGCTTCTGGAAGGACTTCGTCCAAAGTCCTGCTTGAAGGACAAATACACTATTACTCAAACTACACTAAGCCTTCCAAAAGGAGCAAATTTTTCCATCGTTTAGGACACCGTGAATATACAAACATGAAATATAATGTTTAGACTGCATACTGATGCAGTGGCATTACTGAAAATTTAGAGCCCCCATTTTTTTACTGTACTTTTTTTTTTTTTTAAATATTAAACATGGTTCCTTTCAGCTTACCCCCGTAATGACAGCTCTATGGACCCTCCATTACGCCACTTCACTGATGGAGTAGATAAGTTAATTTCTTTGGCCATATTTACATTTAGGTATAGTCACTTCATATGCTAAACGTGACATTGACAAAATCTTCTGCAAAGTTCATCCGACACATGATGACATGAAGGCCAAACCACTCCGCTAACTTAAGAGAAAAAAATTTTGGTTGAAATTTTGGTGAAGACTTGTGTTTTAATAGTGATCAAGTTACTCATTTTCAGCTTACCAATAAGACAGTAATACAGATTATTGATTTTTTTTTTAAATACCATTTTTTACCACTCTTTATCTTAGCTTTTATCGAAATTATATTTCGTTTAATATTTTATAAAAATCATTTTTATACTGAAGTACTTTCATTATTGATCACTTAGCACTTATCTATTGAAGAAAATTGGAAATACCAGAAATATTCATAGGTTACAGCCCCCTAAATGAAAGTAAAAGGTATGGGGGTCCAAGTACTTCTATCAATTATTGAGGAGCCCACCTCTAACAAATTGCAACCATAAAAATTTTATTTTCCAACTTCCAAACACTAATTTATTTTATTTCTAACCTTATTTTAATGGAGTACACACCCAATAAACACTGCATGATTCGATTAAATCCACTTATTAAGATGATTTTTTTTTCCTGAAAAACTGTTAAAAATTGCTTGCTAAACTCAAATCTGAAATGAAAAAAGCAATATCTAAAATCATTGACGCCTCAAAACGTCGTGCAATATTGCCACATTCGCACTAATAATAATATGAGAATAAAACATTCAATAGCCCATAGATTTACTTTAAATTATCCAATTTTATTTTTTATTTTTTTTGGGCTACATCAACATTTAACGTTGATTTCAATGAAAATATGGCCTGTCCTTCCAGCAGGACAGATACCGCACAGTTTTCCTGTGTAAGTGGTAGGACTGGTAGGATGCAGAGTCCAGCCGGCAGTATGTTGGACCATCTATCAATAAAGGTACACGTAAATCTAAATTTAAGTTTCAATAATGAACAATTTTAATTAGTATTAGATGAAATTGATTAAAAATAAATTTTCTGTATCAAGCCTATCATTAAGAACTGACCTTTGAGTATATATGTAATGGAGGGCTAATTCTTATAACATTTCTGTAGATAGTTACTCTCAAACATAGATAGCATTTTCAGGGAATGAAATTACTCAGTTTTGCACGTTACTATATCTATATATATAAAAATATACGGATATACATCTTAAGATAATTTCGTTCTCGGAAACACTCTATGGTTGAGGAACAGAACTATTACAATCAGCTTTCCATTACATTTATACTAAAAGGTACCGAATAAATAAGTTCAGGTTAAAAACAAATTTTTAAAAGATAAGCTTTTATTTTTTTTGGGCTCCGGCTTCATGCGAAATAAAGCTTATTTTGTTAGGAAAGTTTGGCTGCAGTATTGGTATATTTTAAAATCGCAGTGGTGTGAAAATGAGTTGTCATTTAAACGTAGCTTATCTGAAGTGTGTGACGGGAATTACTCACTGAATTTTGAATGAAATTACTCTAATTTTTCACCAATTATTCATAATGGAATTCCCAAAAATTGGACCAGTTTTTGAAAATTATAAAAACGAAAGACATGAAGAAAACCTTGGCAAAATGAATACTGAAAATTACTAGTGAATCGGAGCAAAATTGAATGAGTGAGACCGGGGAGCAGGAAGTCCTTTTTTTCTCACCGCTGAACCACATCCATAATTTCGTAATAAATGTAGATAGTGTGAAAAGCCGTAACACCCTAAAAATAAAACGAAAATCTTCTGGAAATGCAAATTTCGTAATGTGACAGGTTAAAAATAAATGAGAAACAATCATCTTGAGGGCATGGAGACGGACCGAACACGAAGTCTCCCGCCTGATAACGGTCCGTGGGTATGAAGGACGATTCATTTCACAATAAAATGACATTTTCAAACTTTCTTATCTTGAAATGCATTGTGAGAAAAATAAACCTTATTTCATTTCCTCAATTTGAAGCTTTCTGTTTTTTTCCCTTCATGCCATCACTATGTATTCTGTTAGAGACAAAAATACAAAATAAAATCAAAAAACAGCGTTAAATTGTTCATCAAAAATTGAGAACAAGCCTCTTGAATCAATCAGAACTTTCAAGAGCAATAAAACCACGTACTAGCGAGTTAAAAATCACTTCCCTCAGAGATAGATACAGTATTAAAATTTTCTCAAATTTGAAAATGGCAATCTAAATTGTACAATAACCCTCATGAAATGTAGAAGAAGGGAAAAAAGCACAAACAGACGACTTAAAACAACTCCATCTCTTGATTTTCTAGGACAGTAATGACAGTGTTGTTCTAAATCTAGAACAATTTACTTTCAACTTTAGCGTTCTTAATACCGTCTATACATTTAATACATATAAAAATAAATTTAAAAACATAATTTTAGGAAATTTTTCCTGATTTTCACTCCATTTTGGGCGTATTTGTGTCAATGAATTTGGGTTTTTTGAGAAAAACTCCGAAAAATTTTATTCATTTTATCATTTGAATTTAGTAAAAATGAATACCCTGTTTGCAAGCAAACTGGGTAATAACAAAATTCTTAAAAGCCTTGAAATCCCATGACATGTATAGGATAAATTGAGTGATCTGATCGAATGCTCACGCTCAGGTAGAGGTTAATATTAATTAAGAGAAAACTGCAAAACCAGAACCGGTGTCGAAAATAAAAATATTCCGTTTTATAATGTCCTCATAAAGACTTCGATAGGCACCTCCTACCTATTAAAAAACTCTATCAATGAATCTTTTACGAAATCTATTGCGGAGGGTGGCATATTACGACTTCGGGAAAATTTCACTACAGTTTTTTTGATCATGATCCTCAAACCCCAAAATCCCCTCCCCAAAAAATTATATGAATATATAGGTAAATATATAGAGGACGTAGGAAAATTTGTCAACAAACAGGACGATATATTTCTTTACAAATCAGGACGAAATTGATATATGTATACTTCGGGTCCATCTCTTAGTCAAGTCCGAAGATGGACGGAATCTGCTCATTAATTTAAAAATAACGAATGTTTTGATTTGAAATTTTTAGATAACGAAGCAGGGCGTAATTCTTCAGGGATCGGGACGAAATTTGGCGTGTGTATACTTTAGGTTTATATCTCGGTCAGGTTCAAAAATTTTTCGAATCCCCAATTAGTTTTCGAATCACGACTTTTTGAAATTTTCATTATAGTACAAAATTCTGATAACCTGAATGCAACCCCACAATAGACGTAATTTAAAATTCTGTTTATTCTAAACGAAATCTACCTCCCTGACTGGCGTACCTTCCACATTTTTTTTTTTTAATTCTTAAGCTAACAATGTCAAAAAAAAAGTTTAATAAAACATTCTGGATAACAGAACACTGAAAACGCGTCAAATTTGAAAGCAGAACATAAACTCTTTATCTCTTCTGCGCATGAATCTGTGGTAAGTGCTATTTTCCAAAAGTTTAAATTTTTATAATGGCTGAGATTCGAAAATCAGTCGACCGATTTTGCTCAAATTCAATAGTAAACTAATCCTTAATAGTCTCTAGCTACCATAAAAATTTCAGGCCGAAATCTTTTAATTTACGAAAGTTATCGATATGACAACATGGTGGGTTTGAAAAACTTTAAGAACCTTCAACTGTTCCAAATTTTATCTCCATAAGTCAAAAAGCGGAAGCTCCTCAGGCCGTGCTGAATTTTCCGCTAGGCAATTGTGCAATTCCCTACAGCGGCAAATTTTTGGGGCAGCAAATTTTTCAACAAAATAAAAACGACCCAGCGCTGAAGCGAAGTAGTTTTTTTTTCTAAATAGTGTACTCCGGATTTTTCCTTAGGCGGAGGGGGGATTCATTTGCAAAAATTTTTTTTGATTGCTCCGCTGGCAAAATTTAGGATAGGCACCTGCTGAAAAAAATTTTTATAATCCTAAATATTACCTACACTACTACCTATCTATAGGTAGCGTCTCATAATATTTTCTTTCATTTTGTTTTTATCTAAGGACAACTCCCGCCCAAAGGTTTCATCTATTTTATTCCATAAATTACATGAAAAAGGTGACAAAGCGGCAGAAAGCGAAATATGTCACTTCTACTAACTCCTATAGATTCCCAAAATTAGTAAAACGTGGAAATAGCTATGAATATATATACCTATAAGTATACCTATATCGCGTAGAGAAGAATTTGAATGACCTATATTTTAATCGTGATCTACAATTCAGGATCCGCACTTTTCCACAGGACCCGCCCCCAGATCCCGTCATGGTATTGAATGCAATAGTTCAAGGAAAATACACTAAAAGTATACTTAAAGCACTTTCATTTTTTCGAACTCGACAGACCCTGTTTCCAAAATTTTGATAAACTGAAACGCATTTTGTTAGAAGTTAATCAGCAATCCTACAGTTATGTAAATAATTTACAGTAGGTACATTTAAGAATTACATGCAACCATCGGAAACGTAGATTTGGCCTAGAATTATGTGTGATGTTCATTATTGGTTTTAAAAATTTTGTACCGTAGCGAAAACTTCGAAAAGTTGCAATTCGGAACTAATGGGCCGATTTGAATCACCTTGGAACTTGGCAGAGGTATACACACAACGTATGTAAATGCCAAATTTTGTTCCGATCCATACAGAATTACGCTCTGCCCTCCATTGTCTTCAGATTTCATATTCAAACTAACGGGCGAGTTCGGCCCATCTTTAAACTTAGTACTCACATGCTATATTTCGGCGCGATCCGTAAATAAATATGCTCTTCAGTTTGTTAACAAATTTTTTTATATTTTATGCATACAATATATCTACAGTATATTACATATTATGTGTAAATATATCAGATATACATACACAAACCTATTTCTGGAAATCACACTAACTACGAGAGACCCGGTGGAATCTCACGACGTCTTCCTAAATTTTCATGGTGTTTAATGATGTTCACATAAAAACATAGATATTAAAGGATTATAAAAAATTAACAAAAAATTTTCATCAAAAATTATTTACTTGAAAAATTTTTTTATCAAAAATCTAATGGTAAGATAGTTGTTTCATAATCAAATAATTTCTTCATTTACCATCTCCATACGAAATAATAAAGTTTTCAGAGAAAATTTTTTGCAATTTATTAAACTCTGTCACTAAATTAACCTGACCCACGCAGAATTCCCAACATTTGCATGGATAAGCACTTCACAAAATTCGAAACAACAGGTCTCCAGCTATTTAAATAAGACTGGGTGATCTTGGGTAGTCTGTTTGATACCACAGATTTTGCAAGATGAAGAATAGTATTATGTACATAATTATGTACCTATATAATTATTATATAAACCTTTTGGGAGAGGGTGTTGTCAGGGTCAGGGGACCATAATCGGAAAAACTATGATGAAATTTTCACGAAGTCGTGACATGAATTTGGTAGATTCTACGAAATCTACCTGACATGTACTTTTCAAGCTTAATAAGTTTTGATAATAATAATAAGTAACGTTCTAGCGGTAAAAATAATCAATGAAAAGTTTTAGTGAATCGTAATTTTCAAATACTCAGATAACTGAGCCACGGTGCCCAACGCTTCAAAAATTAATTTTACAAGTTCCAGTAAGAATAACTAACTAGTTCCTGTAAAACCTTTCGAAACAACATAGAACTGCGGAAAATTAGTTATTAATACCTAATAACGTACCTAATTGATAAAAAAAAAAAAAATTAAAAAACAAATCCAAAATATCCTTTAAAAAATTTTAAATAAGGAATTTATTGCTGAAGTTTTCATGTTTTCTTTTTTGCATCGAATAATAACAAAACACTCGAATTTAAAAATGTTTGAAAAATATAAATCGACATTTTAATAATATCTGAAATAAGGGTAAAACAACTTTTTTATTTCAAGTTTTCTTCAACTTCCACCGTCTCCTGCAGTCATACAGAAAATCTTGTAAAAGAAAGAAACGTCGAAAAAATGCCACTGAATGATCAATTTTCACGAATACATTTTGATTAAATTTGTATTTATATTTTCTTTTTTAACGATGCCGAAGTCTTACAACTAAATGCCAATTTAAGTTTTTGCATCGGCCGTTCTGTTATAAAGGAAATGAAAACAATAAATTCAACCCTTAATTTTAAAGAAAAAATAAATAAAAGGAAAACGCGAGAAAAGTTTATGGAAAATATTTTCCCAGAATGTAGCAAAAAATAAAGGTAGGAAATGGCTGTGATAAATAAAGAAAACTTTAACGCAGCAAGCCAAGCTGGAAAATATAGTTTTTCTTAAACAAAATAAATAAATAAATAAATAAATACAAAAACAAATCAAAATATCTTAAGTATTTGGCAAAATGCTCACTTAAAATATAAAATAAGTTTACATTAAAAACAAGTTTTCAAAATATAAGCTTTTATTTACTATAAGATTTTATTCTACTCACTAATGTGATTTTAAAATATACCAATACTGCAGCCAACCTTCCACAACAAAATAATATTTATTTCCCATGAAGCTAAAGCCAAAAAAATAAAAATAAAAACTTATCTTCTGAAAAATGTTTTTAACTTTGATTAAGAAGCTTCTACATTCAGTCAAAGAGGATATTTTCATTTGAATTATCAAAGATTACAATACGTGTTTCTATAGGATGGTGTTGTATGTAGTTATGTTTAAATCAATAATTCTGCAAGCTTCTCTGTGGCTCTGTGCTAATGACCTGGAGTGTCACCCCTGTAACCAATGTTCGAATCCTTATGATGTTACTGAAAATTTTTGTTGTAACTTTATATTTTCATTATTAATTTTTTGTTTTATTTTTACGTTGTATCTGTTAGAGTGAATTAGCCAGATTGATTCTTATGTTAAAAAAAATAAAAATTCCGAAACTGCCAGAAGAAGTTTCTATTTTATTCTCTCGAGTACTTCTCATTTGTCATATTTTATGGACACAACTGGAAACACCTGAAAAAATATCCTCTTTGTCTGATTTCAGGTGGTTGTCTTTCAGTATATATGTAATGAAGGGCTGATTGTAGTATTTCCATTCTTCAACCATAGAGTTTTTCAGGGAACAAAATTACTATTATATGTGTACGTCAAGTGAGAGAGGCGTGATGCTGTGACAAAAAAAAATCAACTTCAATTTATAAAACAGATTCAATATCTGTACCGAATTTCATGACTATTGCTTAAAAATTACGCACTTTAAAACTATTTAAGCCCAAAAATTCAACGTAATAGGATGGACCAGACGTACCATCGGACTGATCTAGACCAAAACCAATAGGGTTCTTCCTTGTCTGGATGCAAATAAGTGTACCAAATTTCAGGATATGCGACTTATACCGGGTGAAACAGAAATGTATGTATATAAATTTCAGCTAATAATGCCGAAAGTTTCCTGGGGTCATGAAATGAAAAACGAACCTACCTTCGATTCAAGCCTTAGTACCAGATCAATTTTAATATGTAAATTTTCTTCGAAGAACTACATAAAAACAATTTCCTTCTACCTAAAAGATCTTAGCAGAAAATTCTGAATTTAAACATGCAATCAACGAATTGAAAAAACTAACAACAAACAATATGAGTGATACATTATTGATAGAAAAAATGAGGAAAGGGGAAGAAATTGGATACATTTTTTGAACCTTTATGGAAAATAAAAATTTATACCTAAAATATTAATAATAAATGATAACTCAACAAATAGAACTCAAATTTTAAACACGTAGAGTAACTCACAAAAAAATGACAAACAAATACATTTTCTTTAAGGAAATTTATAATTATATCACATTTCATAAAAATAAGTGGATTTTGAGAGTATTCGTTAAAAACGATTATTAATTAAGCAATAGAACATTGAACTGATTAAATCATATCCATACAAGAATCATTTAAATTCACTCTAAAGTCGAAACAAATAACGAATTATAATTTGGATTTGAAAACTGTATGACAAAATTTAATAGATAGGAATGAATCATTCCTAATGAATGCCAAAATTATTAATAATCTTGGTTAAAAGGAAAGTATATAATTATTTAAAAATTGTGACTCCAGTTCTCTTCAATGAGATCAAAAATTCTATTCCTTGAATTTCGTAATAAATCTATTTTGAGATTTATTGTAAAACCAACAGCAGATTCAGGGGAACGCCAAAAAAAAGACAAAAATTAAAGGGAAAAAACGAAAATACGATACGACCATAAAACCCAGATAAAAAGCGTTAAGTTGAAGAGAAAAAAAAAAGCTCAATTCTACAAAATTTGCAGTCATTTCCTGCCACCCCTCAAAAAAAATGACACTCTAGACACACCACTGTGTAAAACTATTCAGGTTCAAGTGGAATCAAAAATTTTGAAACTAGAAAAAATTGGCAAATAAATAATAAAATATGATAAACATAAAAGAGAAATTGATAACTCACATACTTTCGTTTTTAAAAATGATACGTTTTCCTATATTTCCTCAAACAAATTCACAAATCTTAAAGTAACGGAACAGCTTTTTTTATGAAAATGTAACCATCGTGGTAAAAATTTTTGGGACTCAGAAAAGAATTGTCTCGGAGAAAATTATCTAATTGCTCCCCCACTTTCTCATTCATCCAACTAACAAGTCAACTACTATTAGCTATAGTTTACATTTTGATTCAAAGTTGTAGAATACAATTAAAATTTTTCAACATATCGTCCTTTTAATGACTAAACAGTTACTAGTATTTTGATTATTAGGCTACTAATTTTTCACTTTTATATGATAGAAACCTTGGTTGCTGAATGAATAAAGATCACAAAAATTTTAAATGTTGCAAACTGTAGAAAGCTACTTAGCACCTTCGTCTGTTGCAGTTTCCATAAACAAACACAATCTAATTCACAGTTTTTTAGACAAAAAAAATACCTACTCAGTTTAAGAGGAATAGCTCCTAACGAGAGCGTCGAATATTGTACAAATTCAGTGAAATTTTCTTTGCAAAACAAATTTCAATATCATTAGTCTACTGCGCTTCAATTAATAAACGAAATCGTTCAAAACGAAGAAACTGATTGCCTCCTGCAGAAACCTGCATATGCAACTACAGCAGAAGGTCAAGGTTAATTAAAGAATATCCCATATATCATACGTTATGGATTTCATTCATTTCATATGCTGTCAGCTGAACGATTTGTTCGTCATTTCTGCCTCAGGTATGTGGACAGCGACACGAATGGACACCGACGATTCCAACTCGCTATGCTGGTCCTCAGCCAGTGAATCTAAAACCCAAATCATGACACGCAGCAAAGTGAATTGCAACAAATCAAACAATTGCAGTAGACGAATCCAGTACCAAGAATACCCTTCATTTCTACACGATTTCGAACTAACTGATTCCTCATCGGTAAAAATCACAAATGAAACCGTATTCGAGTTCCGACAATCGACTAATCATAATTTGGGCTTGGCCGAGGAAAAAAAAAAAAGTAGTGAAACGTAAACATTCTCCTGTATTCGCAGGTGAGTGACGATACATCCAGCATCAATGGAAACAGTAAAGGCACCCTTGGAACCGCAGTTCACAGACGACGACGTAAACAAGCTTTAAATGCAAGAGAAAAAAATTTACGACGATTGGAAAGCAATGAAAGAGAAAGGATGCGTATGCACAGTTTAAACGAAGCTTTTCAAGTAAGTACATAGGTATATAGGTACCTTACTATACAAGTTTATGTTCATCTGGTTATTGCGATCTAAGGTGAAGAGAACTAGAAATTCTGCTAGAAGATAGGCCTAAAGGGTTCAGCACACCGTTGCTGAAACCATAATGGATTTTTGATTGCCCCTTAGGTTTAGGGAGAGTTTGATCAAAAATTTTTGTGGATATAAGTTTCGGATGTTGATTTTAATGTTTGTTTTGAACAAGATTACTTCCATTATTTTAATTTTTTTTCTCGATTCTGGGAGACTAATTTCATTTCCAAGTGCTTAAACCCCTGCCACTCCCTGCAGACTCCAAAAATGGCTATACCAACTGTGGAATACCTTACATCCTAGAAGATATTCTGACAACAGAAGATTTTCTACAGTTTTGCGTGTTCACCACATATCATACACAAGGTATGGGGGGGCCAAGATCTTGGCAAAAACTGAAAACTGGCAATTTTGTACCCTATTTTGTGAAATTATAAGTATACTGGCTTCTTACACGCACACATAAATACATTCATAAAAGTTATGTATGTATGTGTGATGAATAATTGCTACATATTTTACCATTGCTATGGCTATGCGTAAAATACGGCAGCTGCACTGATATGATGATCATGACATCATCTGAGACATAGTTAATCAATTCATCACGGACTGAATATTATATCATACTTGCAATGTTTTGCAAGTATGTACATTCAAATGTATAGTGTGTTTTATGTGGTGTGCATAAGTTTGGTCATCTTGTGAAGACAACTGTCATCAAGAGATCGAGCCTCTAATCTCTTACAAGTAGACTAATCCTCACAGCCACTCCCCCCCGGTTTTTGCATCACAAAAATGATTAATCATATGACTGGGAGATTAGTCAATTTTACCTTTGTTTTTGTTCACACTGCCAACAGCCACTCCAATGCATTCACACAATTGCATGCAGAAGGCCTGTGGTTTTAGGAAGTTTTCTCGGCTGCAATGTCCCCTAACCCTTGGTAATCTATACTGAGTCCATTTTTAAGGATTGAATTGATATTGGGATTTGGTGTGAGATGGATGAGGATTGATATGCCCATATACAGTCAATAAAGGTGAGTAAGAATTCTTAGCAGCCATGTATTTCTGTTGGCAGACAATTGAAGTTGTAGAAAGAGGTACTGCAAAAGTGGGGTCCTCATCAGCAAATAGGAATCTTGCTCGTTCCTGAATCATCTTCCTTGGAGTTTCCAAATTTGGGGTTTCCAAATCTGGTTTCCTCTTTTCAAGCATTTTGGGTGGCGAGATAAGCGACCAAGCTTTTAAGATAACTTCTTAAAAAATGAGCTTTCAAATTGGCAACCCTAATTTGTAATTATGACTTCAGGTACTCCATATTAAGCAATCCAGGTGTTGTATAACCTGGCAGCCACTGTTGGAGCTGTAATCTTGTAAAGAGGAATTACTTTAGGCAAATGAGTTTCTCTGTCAATCATCATCAGAAGGTATCTGTGTCTTTTCAAGGGGCAATGGCCCTACCAAGTCTATATGTATTGTTTTAAACTGCTCTATTTGTTTAAAAGATTTGAGAGGCAAACGAGTATGTCCTTCTACTTTGGATTCTTGGCAGTTAAGGAAACGTGCCCCTTTATTTTAGTCAGATTTTAGTTGAGACTTAACAATTAGTAGTACATTTAGATCCGGAGTATGATAGGTTATGCACACTGTCGAATAATGTTTTACAATATCTTTTGGCATGAATTACCTATTCTTGCCTGTACTGATGTCACATGTGAGTAAAATGTCAGTATCAGGAATTTTTCTCTGTCTCAATTTGAGAGAAATATCATCGTTTGATAACAACTCTTGCAATTCTGCATCCTTCATCTAATAATTAGCCATTTCAGAATAAGGTAATTGAGTAGGGGCCAAGATAGCTTCAATCCTACCAAGAGCATCAGCTGGAGTGTTGAGTTCTCCACTTATATACTGAATGTCAGTAGTCAATTCACCAATACGGTGTAACTGTCAGGCTCTTCTTGGGAATGCTTGCTCTGCTTTTTGCATGAAGGCATGTATTAGGGATTTATGATCTGTATACACAGTAAAGCACCTACCCTCTACTTGATGCCTGAAATGCTTCAATGCTGCAAAGATTGCCAGTAATTCCCTATCATAGATACTGTAATTCTTTTCTGTTTTTGAGAGCTATCTAGAAAAGAAAGCTAGCTATAATTTTTGGTCATTTTCCATTTGATACAAAGTCAATTCATAATGGCCGACTTTCATCTGGATGAGCTAGTAGGGCTACACTTGCTATTGATGGCATCAGAGGCTTTTTCAGCTTTTTCATTCTAATCAAGTGCAGTTTTATCTTATTTTTTGTTGAGTCTTATTAATTCAAACAGCTTTATTTGTTCAACTGCAGTATTTTTCTTGCAGTGCCTGTAGAAATTCACCTTCCTTGAGAAGAGCCTGAGTTCAGCGACATTTGAGGGTTTTGGGAAATTCAGTATTGGATCAACTTTGGTCTTCAAGAGGGATATGCCTTTGGTCAAGACTTTGTAGATGAGAAAGTCAATTTCAGTGTGTGCATATAAGCTTTTACTTGTGTTAATGATAAGCCTGGTGGAATGTATATGCTGGATAACAGCTCTTACATTCTTCTTGTACTGTTGCTCACTACCTTCTAAGCATATGCAAATATCATCCGAGTATGCATATGCAAATGGCAGATCTCTAAACAATTCATTGATAAATCTCTGGAAAGTTTGTACTGAATTACAGAGTCTAAAAAGTATTCGAATAGTCCAAAGGGCATTATAAGTGCAGTCTTTAGAATGTCCTGTTTAGCCTTAGGAATTTAGTGCAATGCCCAGTTGATGTCAATTTTAAGAACATCATTTTACCTTTCATATTCGAGTTAAAGTCCATTATGTTTGGGATTGGGTAGCAATTGGGATTTATTTTGTCATTTAAGGCCCTGTAGTCGTCAATTATTCGCCATTCTCCACTTACTTTTTTGGTTATGTGAATATGGGAGCTCCATGAACTTTTAGGAAATCAACAAATACCTTATTTTATAATTTGGTTATAATACTCCCATGCCACTTTGAGCTTATCTGGAATTAATCTCAGGGCTCTAATATGGCAATGTGATCCTCAAGTTTCTATAAAATGACGAGTGTTGTATTATAGGTAGGATGCCTTCCAAATTGGTGGTTGAGTGACTCCAGGATAGTCAGACAAAATCTATAAGAATTGTTTGTTTTCTTTGCTACAACTGGAGACAGCTGTATCAAGTTAGAACTCAAAGTTTTTCCATCCACACAATGTTTTGTTTCACTATCCATCAATTTCCCATTTTTAAAGTCAATGATCAAGCAGTAATGTGCTAATAAGTAAGCACCCAGGATTGGGTTTGAAACATCCACAATTGTGAAGGACCAAGTCATATCTCTTCACAAACCGATGTTGACTTTGGTTGTTTCAAGTTCATATTCTAGAAGGTTTTGACTATTCACAGTACAGAGGAAGTATTTTGGAGGTTGTACCTTTGTTTTTTATTGGCTGGCAATATACTGAAATCTGCACCTAAGTCTATCAGGTAGCGCCTCCTATTTGTCCTTTACTTTAAGAACAGGCAGCATGACTAAGTTTTGGTGGGGTCATCAACCACATTGACTGCCTATCATTCTAGTTCGATGTTTCAGACTTTTTATTATTACATTTGGTGGCAGACTTGCCAAATCTATTGTGGAAAAAGCAGTTTTTGTCATCCCAATTTTGAGAAGAAGATTTGGATGATAATCTTGATTTATTTTTAGGGGGAAGTGGACTCTGACCTCTACAAGAAATGCCATTTCTTCGATCTCTTGACTGGTTTTATCTGATTTCATTTGATCTGCTCTTAGATTGGCTGTTTCGTTAGTTTCCATTATTTCTTCATTGACTATTACTTTTGTTGTTATTTTGCACTTGTGTAGTTAGTTGAGCTATTTATGCTCTAAGCTGTGATATTTCTCCATTCTTTGCTGATACTGCACTAATCAAAGGTAAGTATTTTGATTATGATAGTGCATTGTCAGCACTTTTAGCCAAATAATCTAAGTCAGCTGATAAATTTATTATTGTTAATCCAACAGCTGCCAATGCCTGTACAACATTTTGGTGATGTTATTTACAGAATTCTTTGCCTATTACAGAAGGAGCCACTATGTGATTGACTTTCTTCCTCAGTTTACCCATGAAGATGAAGGGTTTGTCATCTCCAATCTTCATTCCACCTATTATTTCATCTATGATTGATTTTTTGTTTTTCCAAAGATCTTTCTTACTTATTTACAGAACCAAGCATATTTGTCCTATTCTTCCAGAGGGAAATCCACAATATTTGGGATACCTCTCATGATTTGTGGGGGCATTCCTCCACAAATATGAGAATAGCTTTGGTTCTGATTGAATGTTTTTAGTTTTGAATCTACAATCGAGGAGTGTTAACCAGATATCAGCTTCATTTGGTAGGAATTCTGGTATATTGATCTTCCATCTATAGAATACCAGATTTTTCTCTGTTCTGGTATTTAGTATTTGTACCAATTGTGTTATGTTGATGTTTGACCTCCTCCTTCAGCTGAAGTATTTGGGTTTGGAATTCCTAAATCAGTTAGGTTTGGTAATGCCATTTGATTTGGAAGGCTTTGAGTTTCAGCAAGATTTTCACAAAAAGTAAAAACAAATGTTATATTTGTTGTGTCTGTTGAAGGAGTTACTATATCTCTACTCCTTAGTGATTTGGTAGACAATTTGTTTTGGTTAGCTGTCATACCCAAATATTCTACTTCAGGATGTCTGATTCCCTTTTTATTTTCTGAGAGATCAAGGTCTTCTATTTCCTTTGAATATATCAAAAGTTGTAGGTTTGGAGGATGAGGCTAACCTTCGTTCTCCAGTGTCTACTTTTGTTCCTCAAGGCAAATATATTTTGGAAGGGTGGTCTAAATTCCCACTTAGTAAACAAACTTTGACAACAAAGTGTCTTTAGTCAAGAAGTAAAAATAAAATTTTAAAAAATTTTACTTTCACTTTTGACTAGAAAGTGAGTTTTTTCCCAGCGCACCACACCACTTTAGTATAAATGCACCATGTCGAAAGACACCATGAAGTATGCCAAAAAATCATGTCAGGGTTATTATTGTGGAATACCTTACATCATGGAAGATATTCCAACAGAAAATTTTCTACAGTTTTGTACATATCATGCACAAGATATGGGGAAGCCAAGACAACAGCAAATACTGGTTATTTGTAGCCAATTTTTTGAGCTTATATATTGGCTCCCTACATACACACATAGATACACACGTACAAATTATGTACATATGTGTGATGAATAATTGCTACATATTTTACCATTGCTATAGCTATGCAAAATATGGCAAGTGCACTGATAAGATGGATTGTGGCATCATCCAAGATGTAATTAATCGATCTGTCACAGTCCAAATATTATGTCATACTTGCAATGTTTTGCAAGTATGTACAGACAAATAGTGTGTTTTACATACCAAGCACAAGTTTGGTCATCTTGTGATCAGAACTGTCATTGAGAGGCCAAGCCTCTAACCTCTTACAAGTAAACTCATCCCCTATCAACTAAAGAAACTGATCAGTAATCGCTGAGAAACAGAATAAAAAGCCAGGCCCAACCTAGGCATCAGCAAAGCAAGCGACTGCTAGGGACGCAGCATTGAAAACCTTAACTTTATTCGTAGAATATAAAGAGAGAAATGCATTTTTTTTTTAAATTATTGAAACACAAAACTTTTACAGCTCCTTCAATATACAATACAAGTATATTATGCTATATATTGTAGCCCACATGTTTACACAACACTTTCATTCCTCTCATGAGTATACTTACTATAGTCCATTCTAAAAGAGAATATAATTTTTTACACGCACTAAACAGTTCGCGAGCATGGTGAAATGTTAGGAGCAAAGCGGAGTACGCATGTTCGTGCAAATTTTTCATTTTGCCTATAGTTAATTCAGCGAGATTACCCAAACATGACGTATTTATATGGATGAGGCGGGAATAGAAAAGCTAATTATTCACCCTTTGGAACAAAATAGCTATCAATTTTTCTATCAAAGTAATTTGTTTTTTTTTTGCTTTTCCTTGTTCATGAATGTAATATTTCTCATTTTGTAGTCAGTTGGAAACTTTTGAAATTCAACCCCCAAATGTTTCTGATTGTTACGAGACCTTGCAGGCTGCATGTACCTACCACCGAAGTTCGGCAATCAATTCTTATAGTTTTAAAATCACTCCTACCACAAACTGCTATGCAACTTCATGTTCATGCGTGCACAAAGTATAGAATATTTCTTTAAAACGTATTTTAAGGTATTCTTGTTTAGTTACATAGGTATTGTTGTAGTGGAGGAGTTTACTATGTTGGTTTAACGTCACAAGGACGAATAAAATATCTTGTTGTCACACACCTTAGCTCTCGCCTCGCTGCTAGACAACTGGTTGGCGTCGCCTCAACCCAGTATCTACAGTCATGTCGAGTCCTCTGCGCATCGCCAGTGCGCACAGGACTCGTGGCCACAGCCATGACACTGGGGGCGGTGTTCCTGGGTGGCCATCAGTGGCCACCTCCGAAGATTCTCCTGAAATCTAAAAAGATTAGACGAACATGTTTATATATAAAATGTTATTTTATTATTAGAAACAACAAACATAACAATTATAATATAAGGACATGTAAAAATAGGTATATACAGAAATAAGAAAATAGGAACAAATTTTTTCTTCTTTTTCTGACGTTACGTCATAACGGTGACAAGTGAAAAAGATACTTTCGACGAAAGTTCTTTTCGATCGCCGGACGCTGCATCATTAAGGATGAGACGAGTTATTGGCCGTAGATCACAGATTCTGTAAAAGGGAATAGTTGGGAATTAGCGGATCGTATAGGCATCGACGATGCTTAAAGTAGTGCACTCTGCCACCTATTACCCGAAGCTGATTATAAAGCACATGACAGTAATAGTGGGTGCCAAAAAATCGTAGTTATACCGTTTTTAGGAGTATAGTGTCCAATTATGGCGTACCCCAAAGTCAGTAAATTGGCTTGTCAGTCCAGTCTATTTTTGTCATAATCAGGAGAGATCTACCGGAGGTACGATACTACGTATCGAGTTTATCTACGTCTCTGTCATCTAACTCCAATGGACCCAAGAACTTGAGAGGTCTTGTAGATATTTGCTTGCTTGAGAATTCTATTTTTGCGTGACGCACTTGTCCATCACGAGATTTCTCTAAATCAATGATTTTAGCAAGTTTGTAAACGCCAGGTTTGGATGTGTAGTCCAAAACGTGTACTATATCGTTTACTTTCGATACAAATGGTACCGTGCGCCCCGGATTGGATAGCGCAATTGGTGGTCTATCTCTTAGATATAAGAGATATTGTCTCTTCCAAGTTAGCCAAAGGTTTGTTAGGTAATCTTGGTCGAGCTACCAAATCTCCATAAGCTGTTTTGCTGTAGGAGTTGGGTCTTTATTCGATTCATTAATCGGGTTACTTAGGTAACCTAAGTTTGCCCGCAAGAAATGTGCGGGTGTCAATGTCAACTGGTCTAGCTCATCCGGAGATGGGCATAGTGGCCTTCGGTTGATCATTGTTTATATATCTTTCAAGCTTGCTTGAAAGGTATGTTTGTAGATTGACCGATGACTGTGGACTTTATAGAACACTTGTTTTATAATGCCGATCAGTCTTTCATAAACTCCACCATACCATGGTGCTTTAGCTGGGATGAAGTGCCATTTAATGCCCCTTTCATCTAAGCTAAGGTTTATTTTACGTTCTTCAGAGAACGTTTTCCAGTACTCGGGTAAGTACGTCGCAATTAAGTGGAATTGCGCTGCGTTATCAGATAGGATAACTTTTGGCGTGCCTTTATCTGCGAAAAACGTTAAGAACGCTGTCCAGATGTCCTCGGTTGTCAAATTTGACACTGAGAGTAAGTGTACGGCTCTTGTGGACAGGCACGTAAAGATCAACACCCAATTTTTAACAGGTGTTGTAGTTGGGGTTGCCAACTGTGCTTTCATTTTTGGCAGGTATTTGTCAAATACCATGAATGGGCCAAATATGTCCACACCTGTATAGGTGAATGGATTTACAAAAGGTACCAGACAAAAGTCTGGTAGAGCTGAGAAAGATGGTTGTTTAAACGGTCTTGTTTCAGCTTTTTTGCATAGCGTACATGACTTTTTTAGAATTTGAGGTAACACTTTTAGTGATTTTGGCACAAAATAGTGTCTTCTAAAGTCCGCTATGGTAAATTTCGTACCAGAGTGTACGTTTTTCAGATGCGTATGCATCAGAATTAATTTTGTTAAGTGAGACTTAGGATGCATCAGTATTGGTGATAGCATGTCTCTTGCGTACTCAATATCGGGTAGATAATTTACAGTACGTAATATCCCAGATGGATCAATCAGGATATGAAATTTTTTTACAGGATGTACAGAGGGTGATTTCGTTTTTCTAATACTTCGAGTAGTTTTGCGAAGTATTTCTTTTGGTCGTCTCTGATGAAACAGAGTAGAGCAAAATGAAAGGTGAAATCTAACGATGCATAAGGTGAAATTAATCTTTTCCTCCTTATTCGTTGTTTACTAAATCGTCGTATGGCTTCTATACATTGTAGAAGTGTGCGTACGGGTTTAGATAGAGTATTGTATTTCATTATATCTATGTTGAATGGAGTGTTCAAAGGTGGATGTATGAAACTTTCGAAAGGTATTTCATCTTTTGGAATATAGCATGATTTGGTAGTTGTCAAATCAAGTGGCTGAGTTTGGTTCGGTGGATCAGCTATCCACTGCTGCGACAGAACTTCAGGTTCTGGAAGTGTCACTTCACATTGATCTGTATTTGGACCAATGAAGAAGTGTGGGATGAATCTTTTTACAGATTTCATCTGCCTTAAGTATTTGGCAGGATGACGTTTGTCAAAAATTGATTCGTCATCAAGTGTTATTGATACGGATTGTTTAGAAGTTGAAGATAAAACTTCTTTCATTGTATGAAATACAGGCGTATCTATTTTGGTCGGTTCGTCTGGTAGACTTTCGATTATATTCAAATCGGTTTTTGGCCAAGATTTTTCATCTTGGGATAGCCAAGTTGGAGCAGACCACCAAAGTGATTCGGAGAGTTCATGGATAGAGGAACCACGTGAGCCAATATCGGCTGGATTGTCCGTTGATGGGACATATCTATATTCGACAGGTTTTATACTTTTTATTTCGTCAACTCTATTTTTTACGAATTGTGGATGGACTTTTCTATCTAATAGCCACGTGAGAACACATTTGCTATCAGACCACAAGAAAGTTGGTGCGTTCTGTAAACCGAGCAGTTTACGTAGGGAACGTAGTCCACGTGCACCTATAAGTGCTGCAATCAATTCGAGTTTTGGAATTGTTATCGGTCGCATAGGTGTTACGCGTGATTTTCCTGATACAAATCGTACTCCATGACAATTCGATTTAGTATTGCTAAATCTGATATATATTGCCATTGAGTACGCTACTTGTGATGCATCTACGAATACGTGTAGTTGACAAGTATTCGGATTATAAGAGCCTAGATAAAATTGTCTAGGTATACAATAGTTTAAGCTATTGCTGAGATCAGTAATTATCTCAGTGGTCGTTGGTTCGAGATCGTTTGGGATTTTTTCATCCCATTTCAATCCCTTGGACCAGAGTACTTTCATGAACGTTCTCGACGGAACGAATGCTGGTGCAAACCAACCTAAAGGGTCATAAAATGATGATAATACCCTAAGGAATGTCGTTTCGTCCATGGAGACGTAAACGGTTTTGGTTTGGGCATGTAAAGTACATCATGGTCCATGTCCCAATATAGGCCAAGCACTTTTACAATTGGGTTGCTCAATGCGTGCTTTGGGTTAAAGTTTTCTCTAAGCTGTTTACAATTGGTGCCCCATTGGGCAAGTTCCATCGAGATATCATTGAATAATTTATTCGATTTCATGTATAAATCTATAGCTTCTTCGTACGTTGGTACGGAAACAATTAAATTATCAACGTAAAATCGTTCTAAGAACTTGTCATGGAACTCCATATTGACCAATCGGAAGTGATGTAATAGCAATGCTGCGAGTAAGAATGGTGCCATTATGATTCCAAAGGGAACACGGCAAAATCGAAATGTTACCAAATTGCTATTGGTTAACGGATTGTTAGGATTTTTAATCCATAGGAACCACGTGACATCTCTGTCAGCTGGGTGCAATCCGATTTGATGAAACGCTTTTTTAATATCAGCGATTATTGCGTAAGGATTCTTACAAAAGCTTACAAGCATTGCTATTAAATCAGCTAATAGTACTTTCCCTTTGTGCATGCAGTCATTTACTGACAAGTTAGACATTTTCGTTTTGGCCGATCCATCAAAAACTACTCGAAGTGGAGTGCTTTTTGTTGGATCGTAGATACCCTTATGTGGTAAGTAGTGTACTACTTCCGCGGGTCTATCGTTTTCGATAGGTTCGATCATTTCTAAATTGATTAGTGAGGTAAAATACTGATCGTATCATACGAACAATTCTGGATTTTTCTGCAATTTGGGCAATTGCCTTTCTAATCGTTTGAATGCTAACTGTCTATTGTTGACTAATGGTGGTGGGCTATATTTGTATAGCCACCTGATTTGGTATCGGTTGTTCACTAATTTTATATTTTTATAAAATAAGTGCAATGCTTCAGTTTCGGCATCGTCATCAACGAGGTTTTTGGTTTCGATACCAAGGGTATCCAATTTCCAAAAATTTTCGATACTTTCAGGTGATGTGAAAAATGATGGTTCGAATGCGTCACATTCGGTTGGTTTTCCTAAGAATCCTCCTAACATTTTTCCAAAGTCTGTTTCGATTAAGGTCAAGGTTGGTGATAACTGCTTAATGTGCTTTATAAACAACCACATATAATTGTTACCAACTAGTAAATGTATCGTAGATTCTCGGTCCAAGCCAGAAAAGTCGATATTGGAATATCGTGGGTAACGGTTTTTGAATTTGTCAAAATCAAATTCGGATAGGTTATTCGCGATGTGTGGAACCGTATTGGCTTCCATTTGAACTTTAGTTCCATCGCGTTTGAATAATTCAAATTTTACAATTTGTGTGCGAATTTGTTTTGACGTTTGTCCAGCTAGGCCTCTAAATTTGATTGTTTCTGCGAACTCAGAAAAATTTTCTCTGAGGTGTTTATAGGCATATGTGTAAAACATATAGCTATGTTTGCTTCCGCAATCAAAAAAGCCGTTAATTTTCACTGGTTGTTTGGCATTTGGAGCGAGAATGTACAATGAAAACGTTAAGAAATGAGCGTCATTATCTTTAGTAGTAAAAAATGATAGGCACTCACTTAACACTGGAACAGCGGACACGGAACTTAGGTTCTCATCCTCTTGGCGTTGCTGGGCAACGAGACTACCGATTTCTTCTGCGGAAGCTGCAGTCGTCTGTAATTGTACAGTTTGTTTAGGATCGAGTACAGGTAATTTTTGTTTCTGTTTATCAAACAGGTTACCTGGTGGCAAGTATTGCTTGCAGTCCTTCAACTGCTCAGTCCATGCTGCCACTTTGCCCTCCGTGATCAGATAATCGATCACGGGGCATAAGTTCGAATGATGTTCGCTACTTCCACATTGGAACCATCGACAGTTCGCGGGTGGTAGCGCTTTGCAGTACTTGGTACTGGTATGAGATGTTGCGCATCGAAGGCATAACCGATAGCGGTCATAGTGTGCGCGCCAGGACTCCAATGTACTCTTTTTTCTGCACAGGTGAGCGTGATGGTCACCTTTGCAGAAAATGCAGGGCGTGTTTGGAGTGAGCGACGTACGCACTATTGACGCTGGTATGCGTTGGCCGGATGGGAGCTGGACCCATAGGATCCCCTTTGCATCTGTGGTAGATAGAGATTCATTAGTATCCCTATACTTTGTGTGATTCGAACGTGGTGCTGGTCGCTTTTGAGGATTGGATTTATTCTGTCCTCTTTCGTTCGGTTTCTTTTCTGAAGAAATTATCGCAAAATTTCTCCTGCCTTTAGGTTGAGAGGAATTTTTATTTTGTGGGGGTGGATTAGGTTTATCGACCTTTTTTGGTACAGAGGTACAGATAGGCTCCGATAATTCCCTAATTTTAATGAACGATCTAACCGCTTCGAACAAATGTTTAACATTGCGTTCGCTACTTTTTAAAGTATTTTGGTAAGATCGAGGAGGAAATTTTTTAATTACTATATTGAATAGTTGTTCCTCATCGATTACTTTCGCAAGTAATCGATACCTGTCTACCATAATGGTAAGGGTGTCTAACGTGTCTAAGATTGACGTTGTATCGTTAGTGGTTGTTGTGTATGCAGTTATTTTTAGCCACATTTCAGCTCGAATCTTGGATTCGTCCCCATACCTACTGTCTAGGAATTTTAGGCGTTGGATGTAGCCAACGTTATCTGGGGAAAAATGACTTATTTTCTCTACCAAGAATTTCGGTAGGGCCCCTTGCAGTAGGTTGATTTTTTGTGGAATAGCGATATCTTTTCGTTTATTAACGTAATTGTTAAATCCGTTAATAAACCCAGGATAGCCTGGAATATTGCCATCCCACTTTTCTAAATAGAATTTAGGAGGTTTGAGGTTTGCAAACCCGGCATCAACTTGATCTTTTGGATCATGTTCCCAACATTTCGAAATATAGTTTTCGGATGGTGGTTTTTCGATGGGGTTGGAGTCCATCACTACTGCTAGGGGTGTTTCATTTTCTATCGGGTTTTGCGATAGCTCGCGACACGACGTGTCGAGTGTTTGAGAATTAGTTTGAGTTAAGGAGGGTTGGTGGGAACATTGACTTTTGGGGCTAGGTTCACCCTCATTTAATTCAGGAAACGTTATATTGTCGAATGAATTTGAATTTTCATTACCTGTCACCATTCCTGGCTGGCCCCGTTCTCCCCTTGCCGGGGTTCGTTGCTCTGCAGCCGCTGGCGATGGTGGCAGTGGCGAACGTTCGCGTTTGGTTGCTTTAGTGGCGTCCGGGAGGTACTGGTTGAAAATCAATTGCAAAATTATGAAACAAAACACGATCAGTTGCGAAAACGCACAATGAACTCAATCACAATTTGACAAGAAGTGATTGTGATCGTGAATCTATTCGTACACCCTGGGTACATCGTGTTAAACACGCTGATGTCGCTGCTGCTGCAGCGTGATGCATAAATTACATATTGTGTGCGTAAATGCGTAAAGGGTTACGACCCTTTTTGCGTATGTGTGTGTACTCACACAAAAAATTCATACGATCTTCAACTTTCCATCGGCTGGTGAGAGCCGATTGGTTGAATCGAATCTTTTGTTTTCAACACGATCGCTGCATTTCTTCAAAAATTTGATCAAAAAGGATGGTATTTGTGTCTCTTTTCTGGAACGTTTTTTGAAACGCGTGAGTGCGAGAGAGATAGGGATAGCAATATATTTTTCTCCATCTCTCTTGTTTCGAAGGACGGATGTACCATATGCGCTAACACTTAGCGATGTTTTCTGTATTTGATACAGCCTAAATATTTTTAGGACGAATCTTTGAATTTGATATATATTATTCCTGGAATAATATACGTAATAAATGGCGCTGGGGGCGGCGGAAAAATAATTGTGAATTATTTTTTCGTCAGCTTTGTATTAGCAACAATTACGAACGTCATTTCTATACTAATTAACAATTAGGAAATGTATTACTATACGGGGTATAGGGAAATATAACTGAATTGAAGTTCAGTCTCGAATAAGTCAAACTGTGTAGGTTTGGGATTAACTGTTAGGTTAATTCTTAACGAGACTGTTAAGTGCGTACTAGGTACGGATGAGAGTCATTGACTAGTGGAAGCGTGTGGGTTCGAAATTATATTTCGGTTTTCGAAATTGGATTTCGATCTGCGAAATTAATTTTCGATTTCCAAAAAGTTTCGATTTGCGAAATTAAATTTCAATTGAAAACGAATTATTGAATTCGAGGTCCAGTGAAAAACACTGTGCTCCTGCTACCATGTAGTGGAGGAGTTTACTATGTTGGTTTAACGTCACAAGGACGAATAAAATATCTCGTTGTCACACACCTTAGCTCTCGCCTCGCTGCTAGACAACTGGTTGGCGTCGCCTCAACCAGTATCTACAGTCATGTGGAGTCCTCTGCGCATCGCCAGTGCGCACAGGACTTGTGGCCACAGCCATGACAATTGTTTTTACAAATTATTACTCTGTCAGAAAACTCGAACCACGGAAGTTTGAAGGTCGATTTATAAGACACACTTTTTACAGTATCTGTGCAAAATAGATTTCGAATTTATCAGGGTGGTAAGTGGGTGGTCTGATTAAAAGACGAATACAATATTTAAACCGTACACGTTTTGATAGACAAAAAATATTCACCCACTAATATTCCTGCTTTGAATTTTGATGATGAAAATTCTGCTGGAAAATTTCATTATAATGCTTATCAAGAATCAAGTGCAGGTCAAGGTGCTTCAATGCACGCGATGAATTGAAAACTAATTAATTAAAAGTTTATGAGAAAACGCGCTTACTTTCAGCAAATCAGCAGCCTCTGATATCCATTGAAAAAGCAGTTCAGAAAATAATGAAAAACAATGATGTTCAGAATTCGGTGTAATATATAATATAGTTCAGTACTTAAAAAAAAAAAAAAAAATGGAATTAGTCGAGGGTGAGTAGGTACACTGTAAAAAGATTAAATATAATGGAAGTTCCCAAATTCTTACATTCGGAAAAAAGGTTCATTAAAACCTGCAGATTATGAACAATGACGTTTATGAATGACGCTGTTCATTCTTCAAATTGAAAAAATTCTCCTAGCATGGACTTCTCACTAACCTGATCTTCAATTTCACCCATAATTAACTCCAGTCTAACACAAAACTGGCTGAAATGACCATTTACATTTCAAAACTGTGCGTCAATAATGGATCAGCCTTTAACTTATATTTCACATTGCACTTTTTTGTAATAATGGGCGGAGCTAACATGAAGAAACTCGACTGTCTGGACACTTGCCTTCAATTGACTCATAATTTTGTAAATCGGGTAAATAGACATACCTAATGAGAAAAATTGAAGGCAAGTGCAAATTGGTCTAAATAAATCATTTAAATGTTTGGTGATGAAGAAATACAAAAACCAGAGCAGGCCCTCTATAGGTAATTTACACCGTGACGAAGCAAAAATAACAATCATTCAATACATTCTACAGGAAACGGTAACTTCAAACTTTGGCATCTAATTTTTTCCAAAAGCGTGGGTAATCTCAAGATACCGCACTTTCACGGTTTCAAGCTCATCGAATAACAGACGAAAAATAAAGGATAATGACGTTTTCGATTCTAGATCAAAACCACTCAACATTCGTGATAGTCATAACGTCACTATTCCTGTACACTATTTTTTTTTTTATTCGCTATCATTATACAGGTTAGAAGTACTCGTTTAATAATATTACACTGAGTGAGTTTTGTACCACTGCGTAGATCGACTCGGAAATATAGTATTATAAGTAATTTTTATAGTTTTAACTCTCTGCAATTTCATACCATTTTCAAATAACTTATGTATCTGTATATAATTGAATTACTTTTCAGTCATTACGAGAAGTGATACCGCACGTGAAGAAGGAAAGACGTTTATCGAAAATTGAAACCTTAACGTTAGCGAAGAACTACATCGTAGCGTTAATGGAGAAAATATGCGACATACAAGGTAATTCATATCCGACCAGCAGTTCATCAGTATCTACGTCATCCCCAAGAGAGAATGAATGCTTCACACCAGACGACGAACAACAGAAACTTTCAGACAGTTCCTCGGAAACGAATCATTTTACCTCCTAGGATATGGTCAGATACGAAACTAAGCCAGCAAATTTTGTCGGCGTGTAATTTGAATACTTTCAACTGATATAGTAGCTTCGTTGATCGAATTGTTTCATCAATAAATGATCATTTTACCATTAAATGTAAGCGTACGAATTAAGTTAAGCTAATAAGTTAATGATGTTGTTCTGTACAGTGACTATAACTATTTGTAAGTTTTTTGTTCGTTTTTTTTCTCTATTTAGGCAATGCTGTGTATCCCATGCATAATGCATTTAGTATAAAGCTTCATCATGGTTCCAGTTTCGCCCGAATTATTTGAAAACTATTAATAAGTAGTAAACGTAGGTATATAGATTCATACAGGTTGACATGAAATGATCGTGTGAAAGACAATAAACGGAGTACGCAAGATATATGACGACAATTGATGTTGTAGTTTCTTTCGACGAATTAATCGGCAAGCTGCAAGTCAATTATAAATGAATATATGACATGGCGGTATACATGGAAATATTAATTAGACGTTTTCTACAGCGATGTAAATTAGAAATCATTTTCTTATTTGAAACAATAATAAATGTAAACCATACTTGATTGCACTACGAGTGTAAATTCGATTTCAACGATGAATTATTACGAGTGGGAACTAGTCATATAAAATGTAAAATCAATTAATTTCGTACGTCTACTGTTATGTAAGTATAGCAAATTGTGTTATATTTTCTGTAGTTTTAAATTGTTATTCATTATGGTATGGGATTGCTTCCAATTTTATTGTACATTGATTTCAGCCCATTATTATTCGTTTATGATTGAAAATTAAAGAATATTTTGTTTTGTTGTTCGCCTTAAAAGCCTACCGGTAAACTTGTATAACAGCGCGCACACTTTACATTATATTGTTTTAATTGACGACGACCATTGCGAAATGCCAAATTCAAGAATTTGCTCGTTAATTACTCGCAGAATAGATTAAAAATTTAATATCAACTTGTGATCGGTAGAGAATCCGTCATTCAAGGTTTAATTTAAATTATGTAGTTCGATTGCGAATATTTTACATACCGATTTCGATGCAGTTGCAATATTACAACAATTGAATGATTTAACCGTCAACACTCGGACTAGTTGAAACTTTCAAAATTTTTTCACTTTCGTTTATTTAAATTTTTCATCTACTTTTAATTACTTGAATTTAATTAAAGTAAGAAAGACGCGAATGCAGCGGAAAAATAATGACGAATCAGACTCGCATCACGTGACGTAATGAATTTGAAATTCCGCCATTTTTCGAATGGTTATATATCAGTGTAGTCCGAAAAGAAATTGTGAAAATTATGATACGATTATTTTCCGCTGCTATACACCATAATCTGGAAGTTCACTTCATATGCACGATAATGACATATTTTTTCAATATGACGTCTTCTTTGAAGAATTAATGAAATAATTCAAAATTTAAATTCAAATTCTTCAACAGAACAATGAGGTTTTAACTTGATGAATAAAAATCAAAAATTGTAAGCTACTTGAATGGGAGTCAGTGTGACCCAAAAGGTATCAACGCAAATATGTATATATGTTTATTCTACGGACAAAAATCGACGAATTGGATTTATAAATCCGCTCTCTCAATTTAGTTCTTCAACAATAATGATGATCATAATGTTCCATATTTGATTTTACAAAATAGTAAAGTACTACAGCGTCTACAGGTCTGCATTCGAACTTTGCCGGGAAATAAAAAGTCGAATTATATTATTAAATCTGAGTAAATCATTTACCTATTACTGGTTTATTAGGAGCGGTGAAATTTTTCGGACAATTTTCTCATCGTGTTCGAGCTTCGAACTGATAATGAAGCTGATGCTTTGGCTAAAGCGAGGCGACAACTACTGCAGTCACGAACAACTCATCATTTTCTGCAGTAAAATCATATTCCATATTTCCTGTTCGAGCCAATAATTATATACTAGTTTTCACAAATGGGCGGATTCAAAATTTGCCGTTACGTTTTTTCACTCTAGTGTTCATCTGAGGGAATATGGCGGTTACAAATTGAGAAAAAAAAATTATCAGCGGAGCGAACGAAAAATTTTCTTTAATTGTTTTTTATAAGTATTCTAGATTGCTAGTACTCTAGTAGAGCATATATAACCTTTTTTTAGGGGATACGATTCCAACCACGCTGCTTTTTTCGATATTTATTTAATTTGGTGGTATAGGTAACTATATTCCGATTAGCAAGAGCTTGCGAAAATGAAATTAGCAATATTACATTAATAAGCAAAGAAAAGCAAAAAAACAAATCCTCACATCCATATACTGTACATACGTCATATTTTGGAAATCTCTCACTGAATGGACTATAGAGCATATTTTTATTCTTTTTAAAAAAAAATTTCTCAATAAGTTGATCTTTTTTCTAATAAAAATTACCGTCCCACGCCGCTCTTGAAAATTTTCCACCTGAAGCCATTAGGCCAATAGCCCCTTCAACCCCTTAAATCCGCCCCAATTTCTATGAAACTTTGAACAGTTTTATTGGACAAAAATTTCAAATTTGAGCTTTAATTTTATTATTTTTATTATTTTAAATCCCCCTATATCCACTTAGAATAGACTCTTTTTACACCCTGTGATTAAATTTAAATTTACTATAAAACAATTACTATTCTTTGTACGTGTAAATGAAATTTAAATTTGAAACGATTCTAACGAAATCCAATTTGCTGCTATTTTCGCTACTTGCAAATTTCAACAGGCTAAAGCAAATAAAAATTCAATCACAAGGAATAAAATATGCTTCAAATTACTACGATATCAACAAAATGAAGAATGACTGAAAAATAATATTTTTACTCAAGCAAAACATCTACCAAACCAAAAATTCGAAAATTTGGAGCACATGTCATTGAAACGATACATTCTTTACAAAAACTCCCATGTGTTCGCGATTTAGAACCAAAATTTAAGAAATATGAAAAAGGATATAACTAGATACTAATAAACTTAATTTTATCCTTATTATTTGATTGGTAAAATGTAAATATTTACAGTCCAATTGTAAATATTC
Source organism: Ericerus pela (assembly GCA_011428145.1). Classification (NCBI taxonomy): domain Eukaryota; kingdom Metazoa; phylum Arthropoda; class Insecta; order Hemiptera; family Coccidae; genus Ericerus; species Ericerus pela. The sequence goes on from WOFM01002265.1 coordinate 216,288, forward strand.
GTGTAACCACCGGATGCAAAAAATAAGAGATAGCATTTTTCAAGGATAAAACTGATTATATTTGTGGGTGTGTGCGTAGAGAATACACGACACCACACAAACACCAATCAGGTCGGTTGCGTAATACGTAGTAGTATGTGTGCGGGCCGAGCCCAGTAAACAATTAAGCTGCGTAGACGAAATACACAGCCGTGAGCGCAAAAAGGTTGTTTGCGGGTTTTACCCCGCTGGCCCGCTAGGTGGTCGACGAGTGTGTAAGACACACTCGTTCGTCATCGACCACCCATCGCCACACCACTCTCCTCCTAGTAAGTTTCCGAGGAAACTTACGGTGACCTGTGACGCCAGTCAAGTGTGGCGCGGCGTTCACTACTACGCTCACGGATACCGTTCACGAAGTAGGATCGCCAGGTCTCTTTGGTTTGGACTTACCGAAGTTGGCTGGGAGGGTGGGACGGGAAGGACGTGTTCGGGGCGCTCGAGGCTGGGAAATAGGGTTAACTCGAGTTTGGTGCCTTATGAGCGGAGTCTGGGGACGAGACGTGGGAATGCTCATAAGGGGTGGCGGGTAGGTAACTGGTGCTGCCATTAAAGGCGACATTACCATGGCCGGAGGATAAACCGGTGCCGCAAGTTGTAGATGCGGGGGAATGGGAATTCCGGGCGGTGGCATCACAACTTGTGGGAGTGGCATCGGGGTTGTCGCTAGGGCGAGCGACAGGGCATTGTGTGCTGCAAGCACAGCGGCAGTGAATTGTTCCCACGGCTGCAGGGATTGATTCTGCGGTACAGGAGGAACCACCGGTTGCAGTACAGGGGACTGTACTACAGACGGGGCGGACTCCTGTACGGGAGCCGATAATGGAGCGGGAGTTTGGGATCGGGTTTTGCCGCGTCTTTCGTCCCGTTTGAGCTCCATGTAAGAGAGACCGCGAGCGCGAGCTTCACGCCGGGTGCGGCCCCCTGCCTTACGATTCAAACGGGGACGTTTCGCCGGTTTATCAACAGCCGGGGGACTCTTGTCAAAAGAGGTGGAAGGCTGTGATTCGGGGACTTTCTCCGGCGAAGGTGTTGCCAATAAATCGATAACTGGGTTATTATCGACAGCAACACTTTCTGTCGGTTCAACCTCTTCGGGTACTGGCGAGAGTACACGTTGAGGGACCGACGAGGGTTTTGAGGGAAGATGGACGGTTGGGGTCGGGTCGACGTCCATTGCTGTCTCTTCCGCAGTAGTCGGTTCAACCGAAGGGCGAAGTAACGGAGACTTGCCTTTCGGGACTGACGATGAGGCTACTGGTGCCTCCGCGACTTTGGAAGTCGACGGTTGGGGGGACCGCTTTGTTGCTGCAGACGGACGTTTAAAACCGCTGGTACGCAACGTAGCAGTCGCTTGCGCTCGGCGCTTCCGGAGGGGAAGCGGTTCAATCTGTTGAACCGTCTTGAGTGGTGGGAATTCCCCAGAGGGGAGTCCAACCGAGGAAGACGGTTGAGGACCGGGCAAAGGTCTCTTCGATTGAACGCGCTGTACGACTTCAGCGAATGTGCGGGTGTCAATCCGCGCATTGCTTAATTGTACAGCGGTACGAGCGTGAGGTGGCATCTCCAACGAGTACGCAGTCTTCCTGGGGAGCGGAACGAAGACTCGAGAACGAGAGCTACGGACAAGGCCGCGCTGTACGAGCTCAGAGCCCCGCGCCGCTGCTCCAGGAGCAGGCCGGTACTGTCGGATGGGCACACCTCGGCCCCTGGCAGCAGACTCCACCCTCTGCCTCAGCGTCGATCGCCGTTGCTGTACTCGAGAAGGAGTACGGCGTGTATCCTCTTGTGCAGGTCCGACAGAGGTAAGCGTCATGGGTGACACCGATACTTGTTCGGACGTAGAGGGTACAGGCGATTTCTGCTTCACCGGTGGAAAGGTGGCAGTAGCCGTGGTGGAAGGAGACGGGGCAACGTCAGCTGGTGACGTCGGGGAGGAAGAGGTGGGAGAGGGGGAGCGATGGTCGTCTACACGAGGAGACGACGGTTCATCGCCGTTACCGCCCTCTGTTAATGGGGGTGTAGCCCTTAAAAGGGCTGTTTCTTCATCTTCGGAAATATCCGGAATGCTAGGGAAAAGACGCTCTTGGGACATATCGCCAGTCTATTACGCTACGCGAGATATTATTAAAAGCGCCTGTTGTGTAGCATTTGATGAAGAGTATATAACAGCCAGGCACGTCAAGAGAAGAGTGAGTGTCTAAAACACGAATTTCACTCGTTTTCTTGACCGTAACCGCCGTTTATTTTCGTCTCGTAAACACGAACGAAGTTGCGGTTGCGGCAGCTGTTGTTGCACATTATTACGAGTTCGTTTTGTAGGCGGGGCCTGTTCGTCTTCCGAGGAGGAAGACGCGTCGTATTTATGCGACTGGGTGGTGCCACGAAACAATTTTCGTAATACGTCGTCGTCTACAACGCTTGACTTGTCGTCAGTTGCGTGAGCCGACTCGGACGAGTGCGGGAGAGGAAGGGGTATCGCAATCGGTTCGTCGTCGAGCATAGTGTCAGCTGTTCGACTAGAAGACTGACCGATGGGGTGCGATTGTGTATTTTCCTTCGATAACGCTTCGGGAGGCGATTCTTTATTTTGATCGTGTGTATTTACGATCGGGGAAGAATCGAGCGTGTCGTCTATGTGTGTAGACGACGTCGAAGGTTGGGGTGAGGCATTCGGGGGTGAGTCGTCGTTTTTAGGTAAGACGACCTCAGATGACAAGTCAACTGTCGGTCCCGAAGGATCATCGACGGAAGTTGAGTCATCTGGGTCAGCTTCTATGTCTGTGTAGACATAGGCCGACTTTAGGCGATCGATCGATACGCGTGTGTGTCGTCCTTGTATGTCGATCTCGAACCATTTATCCGTACGGTTGAGGACTTTGTACGGTCCGGAGTACGGTGGGTCGAGTGCCTTACGAGGTGTATCGACGCGTAGCCATACGTTTTGGGCTGATTTTAAATCAGCGGGGACGTATGAGGGGGAATCGCCGTGGTTGCGGGTGATTTGGGTGAACGCATTCGCACTTTCGCGAATGCGTTGAGGAAGGTTAGTGCCGTCGATGTGGGTGACGACACTTGGTGGGCTGTCTTCAAAGAAATCAGCCGGGAGACGGAGCTCTTCACCATAAAGGAGTTGGGCTGGGGATACGCCGAGGTCGGAGATGACCGTCGAGCGTAGGCCGAGAAGAATGAGAGGCAAATCGGCTGCCCATTCTCCACGCGAGTCTTTGGAGTTCTCGCGGGCCATGATGGTGGCTTTGAGAGTTCGATGCCAGCGCTCTATTTTGCCGTTTGATTGGGGGTGATACGCCGTAGTTGAGATTTTGTGTATTCCCAACTGGCGCGCAACCGAGTTGAATAAAGCGCTTTCGAACTGGCGTCCCTGGTCCGTCGTTATGGTTTCGGGGACGCCGAAGGAGGACACCCAGTGTTGGACGAAGAGTGTTGCCACTCGATCCGCGGAAATATCCGTTGTCATGATGGCGTGAGGCCATCGTGTGGCGCAGTCAATCATTGTCAGACAATGACGAGGACCGCTAACCGTCGGCAACGGACCCACGATATCGATGTGCACATGCTTTAAGCGATCGGTAGGGTGGAAAGCTTGGAGAGGGGCTTTGGTGTGTCTACCGATTTTGGCTTGTTGGCATGCGGTGCACTCTTTCGACCAACGTAGGCAGTCAGATCGTAGGCCAGGCCAAATGAATCGATTAGCGATCAGACGGGCAGTTGTCCGGCCGCTCGGGTGCGAGAGCCCATGAATCGAATCGAAGATGATTCTTCGATATTTGGCGGGTACGAAGGGTCGTTTTTTCCCCGTGGACGTGTCGCACGTTAAAAGTAACGTGTGTCCGGGTACTCTGAACGATTCGAGGATGAGGGCAGAGTTGGGGTCTGCGAGGTATTGGGCGAGTTGAGGGTCGTGTTGTTGGCAAAGGGCCATTTCATTGTATGGCACAACACAGGGAGAGGTAATGGCGGAGATTGATATACGTGACAAACAATCTGCGGCTATGTTGTCCTCTCCTTTGATGTAGCGAATATCCGTTGTGAACTGCGAGATATACTCAAGTTGATTTTGCTGGCGTGGTGAAGCTTTCTCGAACGCCTGAAACAGGGCAGTCGTGAGGGGCTTGTGGTCCGTATAGACGGAGAAAACACGCCCTTCGACCAGGTTACGGAAGTGCTTCACCGCTGCAAAAACAGCGAGTAATTCGCGGTCGTATGTTGGATATCGGTGTTCGGTGTCTGATAATTTGCGGGAGAAGAATGCCAAAGGCTCTAGCGATCTGGCACCGTGTTGATAGAGGGTAGCCCCTATCGCGTGGTTAGACGCGTCGGTTGCCAAGACGAGTTGTTTGGACTCGTCAGGATGCGCCAAAAGAGCAGCATTCGCTAACGCCTGCTTTAAGTCGCGGAAGGCGGTTTCGGCAGTGTCAGTCCAAATTATCGGGGTTTTGTCACGTTTTTTGTTGGAGTGGATAAGCGCGAAGAGTTTACTCTGAATGTGAGCGCAATGTTTAATTGTACGCCGGTAGAAATTCACCATTCCGAGAAAGCGCCTAAGGTCATGAACGGTTTTGGGAAGTGGGAAATCGAGTACAGCTTGGACACGTTCGGGGGTAGGTTTCTCGGGATGTAGACGACGGGCACGGCAAAACACCGGTCGACCTACAGTTTCGATATCGTGGGTGACTTCGGTAGGGGAAATCCTCGGGCGTAAGCCTTCTTTACCGGTTACGCCGGGAAATTTGTCGAGGATTTTCTGGAATCGACTATTTGAGTGGGCGATGGTCAAGCAAATCTCCGGGGGATAGTCGATGGGTCGGGGTTTACCTACAACGGCAAGTCTAGTGGTCTTATCAAGGAGGTGCCCTTCGCTGACATCGGGAAGCAGTTGGTAATGGCTAAGGAAATCTGCTCCGATGATGGGATCAGCGATATCGGCGATGATGAAGGCCCACTTAAATTCGCGACGAAGGCCGAAATCTACCTGTACCAGCTTAACTCCGTAAGTACTAATTGGAGTTTGGTTCGCAGCGTAGATTTGGAGCTTAGCGTTGCATTTCCGGTCTTCAGCGGTTGGAGGTATAGCCGATATCTCCGCGCCAGTGTCAACCAGGAAGTGATGCTCGCTAAGCAGATCTTCCACGAATAGACGGACTGAATTGAAAACGAGTGGGAGTGCCGTCTTGACTGACTCGTTTACTTGTTTCCCGAACGGGTAGGGGATTTGGAATCGCGTCTGTCGCGATTTTGGGGTTTGTCCCACCATGAACATGGGGGGTCAGAGCAGTTGCGCGATTTCCTCCCGAACTGTTGGTGATACCAACAGTAGCCATCACGGGAATGGGAGGGAGAGCGGGTATTTACCGGTCTCTTACCATCGATGACTCGTAGCGTCGTCCGTGGTTTCGAACGACCGGAGCTAGAGTCACGAGAGCGCGATCTGTCTCTGGACCTGGCATCGCGTGAACGCGAACGCCTATGTTCAGGGAATGGGGCGGGATTTTTTGGGGGGTCGACAGAACTCACCTGTTTTCCAGCCAAGAGCTGTTGAAGCAGCTGGGTAATGGTAGCTAGTTCCGAAGAATTAGCCGTTGGTGCTGTCGACGGAGTTGCCGCGGGAGTTGCGAGAGCGGTGATGGTGCTGGTCGCAGGGGATGTCGACGGAAAGGTTTGCTCGAGAGCTATTGCCTCGTCAGCTTCGAGCGCTGCCTGTCGAGAGGTTGCGGGCTTAGTCATGGCCAATGTTTGGCGGATATTGACCGGGAGGGATTGGAAAAGGAGGTTGCGGAGGACATCGTCATTTACTCTTCCTTCGTTTAGGGTGACGAGGCGGCGATGGTACGCCGAGGGCCTCTCGGAAGGTTGACGATGGGTGTTTTCCAACAGAGTTCTTATCCGGGTGTAGGAGGAAGGGGAAAACTCCTGTTGGATCTGGTTTCGGAGGTTCGACCAAGTGTGCAGCGAGTCGTCGGAACTGTAAAGTAATTCCGACACAGCATTGGCTACCTGGGTCGGCAAGTGGCCGGAGATCGCCAGGTAGAGCTGAGACTCGCTGGTATTGCCGCTGGCGCGAGCAAGATTCTCGATCTGCTGCAGCCAGAGACGCACATTCTCGGCATTGAACGGGGGTAGGCCTGTTAATAAACGTGGTGGATGAGCTTGTAAGGAGGGAGAGACGGTAGTTGCGGCGGAATTTGCTTCCTGCCGGTGCGATTGCCGATTGAGGATTGGGGACAACCTCAGCGTGGAACTGTCAACTGGCTGGTGCTGGTTGACCGGAAGTTCTTCGCCCGGGAGGTAATTGTCGAGGAATGGACCTAAATTTACAAGCGTAGAGGACTGCGGGATCGCCAAGTTCGTCGGTACAGTCGACGAACGCATGCTGACATGCGGCGTTGAGTGGATGGCAGACGTGAGGTTGGGCTGGTTCTCCATCCTCCTGGGAGGATTGCTGACTGTGGCCTTCGCAGGCGTCAGCGGGAGAACCAGGTCGTCGAGGGACGACGGAGTTAATTTGGAGGCCATGGAGGTGGTTGAAAACAGAGGCTAAGTTAGTACTTTCCTCGTCGGCAGCTGATTGCCGACTGTTTGTTTCTTTTTGGGATGGCTGGTCGGTACTTGCGTACTGACGTCGAGCCTGGGGAGAGAAGAGGGAAAAGTGGAACGTTAGGTAAATGGAAAGGGAAGGAGAAGGAGAACCTTCTCCGTCGGCAGCTGGGTGCCGACTGATTTTTGTGGACGTTGGTCGGTACTTAAGTACCGACGAGCAACGAGGGGAAGGGGTAGGAGAAGGAGAACCTTCTCCGTCGGCTGACGAGAGCCGACTGAGTTCCTTCTTCGGTTGTTGGCGGGTATGCCAACGTTTGAAGAAGGGGCGTGGTTTGGGAAAATCAGCTGGTAAGAGCCGATTGGTTGTTTCCGAGCTAGTCGGAAGCGGGTGGGGAAGGAGGTGACGGTTCCTTCCCCCGTCGACGGTAAACGTCAACAACAAAAATAATACTTACGTCGGAGGTCACCACTTGTGGGTGTGTGCGTAGAGAATACACGACACCACACAAACACCAATCAGGTCGGTTGCGTAATACGTAGTAGTATGTGTGCGGGCCGAGCCCAGTAAACAATTAAGCTGCGTAGACGAAATACACAGCCGTGAGCGCAAAAAGGTTGTTTGCGGGTTTTACCCCGCTGGCCCGCTAGGTGGTCGACGAGTGTGTAAGACACACTCGTTCGTCATCGACCACCCGTCGCCACAATATTATTAGAAGATATTTTCTTATTTTTCAGTTATAATTATCTATGGGTTACATGAATGATAAATTAATTATTTTAAATATTATTAATAATTTAAATATTTTCAAATGTATTTGAATTTTAAGTGCATTGCAATTTTCTGCCATATTAATACTGTTTATTAATTTTATTTATTAGTAATTATTACAGTTGATTCATTAAAACAATGATTTGCCTCTCATTTATTTTCAATAAAATAATAAATAGTAAAATAAAAATTAATTGAACTGTTAATCTTAAGTAAGTAGGTACCTAGTACCAACCTATTATACTTACTCACCAAAAATTTATTTTCTTTTTATCTTAAATGTTGGAGCACTTAAAGTTACCGGTACTATATTTCTTTAATTTTAAGCACTTTGATATTAGGTAATACAGAATTGACAGAAGAGACCTCCTGACACTTGTCACGTTTCTGGAAGAGTGAATTTTTTTTTAATAAAAGAAAGATGAGAATAAATTTATTTTACTTTCAAAACAATTTTATCAAAGGTCACGAATCACTAGCTAGGTTTTTCGAGAACCTTACTTCAACTTCTTACTTCCTTGTGACAGCCAAGTCACTGCTCATTGAAGCACATTCAATTTTTATTGATTTTGAAACATCCTTTTGCTCACACATCCTACACGCGTTTCATTCGAACACCGTTAAAAAATTATAAGAAGAAATATTCATAATTATACCTACCTAGCCAAAATATTCACCAATGGAATATTTCGATTTTTGTATATGGATAAGATATAATATATCATTACTTACTCTTTTTCAGATTCGGAAATCCTTCAAATAAGTTTCTGAAGGTCCCCGTAATACCTTTTTGGGTAGTAAATCATTAACTTATATTTACACTTTATTTACCGGAGATAGTAGAATTATTCAGTCCTTTCAACGTGAAATAAAAAATAAGTAATCTGATTGCGCGTATTCCTAATTTATCCAAACCAAACAAATTCGGCAGAATTTTAGTAATCCTACTTGCTGCGCTTTCTATACGAAAATGAATCAACTAAAAAGTTATTTTATATTTGCCATAGATGTCGCTCTAATGTCATCTTGTGGAATACGTATTCATACCGTTATTACAACAAAAAAAAAAACAAAAAAGAATATTAAAAAGATTTAACACTAAGTTTCACATGTAGTTCTATCTTTTTTCACATTTTCCGCTTATTTTAATTTTCACTCAACATTTTCATGAAATGGCTGAGTTAGTAGCTTTAAAAACTTGTATCTTATTTTCTTTCTTGAAAACTCGAACCGTGATCCGTGAACAAAACTTACAAAACCAACATGGCGGAATAAAAACAGAAAAGCTTTGTTGCACTAAGACCTACCGCGAAATAAATCAATACTATTCGGCAATTGACCTAAAAAATACAAACAAGAATATTTTCGCCAATTAATTCATTAGTAAGGCATATTACCATTTCATTCGAGTAGAGAAATAAAACAATTAACAGCCAACAAAATGAGAAAATAATGCGTAAAATTGTGACGTGAATTTAATTCATGTGGTGGTACCACTGTAACCGTTATTACCCGACGTTTACGAGGAAAAAAATTTAAAAAAATCATGGTCGTTTGTGTAATAATTGGCAACGCAGCAAACCATTTACCAATCGACTTCGTGTTTCAGCCTAGTAGAAATTTAGAGAAGAGAACGATTTACTTGCCCAAGAACTGTAAGTTGGAATAGTTTTTGTATTTGTATGATGAACGTAATCTTACTTACGGATATTCATAATTATTCGCGGCTGTAAAATATTATTTTTGAATCGCTTGTGCAGATCTATGCCTCCGAAGTCCGAATTTCCATAATAATAGGCTATTGTTCACTTTCGGTAACATTGAATGAATCTTATTGAGAAAAAAAAAACAATATCCACAAAATACAAAATAAATTCTTGGAAAGAGAAATGAAGCACATCGTATGAGTCATGCATGCTGGAATCGATTTTCCACGGTGAATATTATTGTTCGCTTACCGAACAAATTTTTTTATTCCTTAAAAGTGCATCGTTAAAGACTTGAAGGCACACTTATTGGAAATTTAATTCTTTTTGATGTGGTGTACGAGTGCAATGTTTTCGGTGAAAAAAAGAACATCTACGTACATCATCGTAATGAGATAAAGTACTGTTTGAATTTTTAAAAATGGAAAAATTTAATTTTCAGTGAGTGAATTTTCCTCACGATCGGTATAAAAAAAAAAGTCGGATTCATTCAAACTGAGATCTAAAATAGGTGAGAGGGGTTAATTGGCAGTCAAAAGGATCATGGATTCATGGGAAATTTACAGGGGAACATTGGCGCCTAATACATAGAAGCTGTGCCACACATGGTCTCAGCTGAATTTTCTTTTTTTTTCTAGAGTTGTGATAAATCAACTTTTTATGTCAATGTTTACTCCCACGGAAGGTTTTCTTTGGATTTCGGAACTTAGATGTATTAATGAACTGTCGAACGATAATTTGCAAAAAAAGACAAAACATCGTATGAAATATCGATATGATGCAAACTCATTGTACTATCATTCATTAGAGCTATTATCGATTGTACAAAAAAAAAACATCGACAATAAACCTTGATAGAATATAAGTCGCAATCAAGAGGTGGGATTTAATTGAGGGTGGGGAGTAAAATTTTAAAAATTTTATTTTGCTACGTATGGAATTTTCAAACCTACGTGCTCTTGGCGAGGGAGAGGATATTTTGCAACTTAAATGTTGTTATGTGATATTCATATGAACCACAACACAACTTGAAAATACTGATGGTGAATTATCTGATTACTGGATTAATGACGGATGTAGGATTCAGTTAAGAGATGGGGAGCAAAAATGTTTTTCAAAAATGCATAATATGCGCTGATGTTATATTATTTTAAGTTGAAATGAGTTATGTTGGCCAGAAGGAAGGCCGTGGAGAGGAAATCCAAGCCCTGGTAGTCAACACAGTCGGGCCAGGCAAACTAAAAAAAATATTACAGAATATATTCATTTTTTTTTATTCGAAAAATTATTTATATGGACTTTAGAACAACTTAGAGCCTGCACCTTTCGCACCTTCTAAAAAGTTCGAGCCACTGGAATTCCACAGACTCCTACGGATCGGTACAATTTTCGTCTCATTTTATTCTACGAAAATCGGTTTGATGTGGTTTCTGAATTATCAGTTATATTTATTCGGTCTCTTAATTCAATTATTTGAAAAAAAAAGATTCTTATCATTGTTAATGGGCCCAAACAGGGGCGAATAAATTTGAATTCGGTACCGAAAGGATGGGGACAGCTTTTCAAAAGTGATGCCATTTTTTGTTGCAGCGTTCAGATTGGTATGCGTCCTCTATTATATTAAATCCTCTGTGGGCGCAATCCCCCTTTCCTCCTCTCGGAGGCACTGCTGATCACCCCCCTTAAATCCACAATGAGGCTCGATTATATTGTTATTGACCAGTAAAGGGGATAGAAGATATTCTTCCCCATCAGTAACTAACAAATCCAACGCAGATTCTCCAGTTATTGAATTTTGATCAATTTTAATCAGCGGGTCATTCTTAAAAATTTGCATCGAGACCTTAAAAAATGGTTTATTTTTATGAAATCGATTAACAATTCATAACTGTCCTATCCTATCATACTTGCCAAATTTTGTTAGGGATTATCATCAATTTGTTCTTATTTAATTTTTTTAGGACGAGCTGTTAAGACGGGCATTGCCTTACTCGTCCCAGTTTGGTAGCCTTACTCATCTCTGTCATTCAACCTAAAATCATATGTAGGTGGTATATTTTCATTTATTTTCTAAATATGACGAACATATTCGATGACACCATTATAGTACCAATATTTCAGGTACTCAGCCCTGTAAATAAAATACCGTTACTATTCCTCCAAAACAATCTAAAATACCCGCATCAAATATTATGATAATATGGGTATATTGTCATAATATTCAATGACCTAAATACGCTGGTCCATCAATTATATTGGGAGTCAGCATATCTCTATAATAACAAGTCCCTACTTCACTTAGTCTATTCACCATGTACATTTAGGTACCCTTACCGAGTATATAAACTATATTTATCAATAGAACAGTAAACAGTTTTTAACAGTACAGTTTTGAGACAGTCTTAAAACAGTCTAACATTATTCTTACCGATAAAGGTTTATCCCAATATTTAACCTGTTATCAGTGTTTGAAATATCATTTATATAACTTGTGTCATACAAATTATTATTTTATTAAAAGTGTTTAAATTAATCTTTGTGTTTGAAATATTTGGGTAAAATCCTTCAAGAAGTTAAGGTCCACGATAATTAGTGGATAATAAACTAATCATTTTAATATTACAGAGATACTGATATTCAGTTTGGTATTAATATTTTGTGTATGGTGTAACATGTAAAGTGGTCTAATTTGGTACAAATAGATCTCTTTTATGCCATTACAGTAGGTACCTACCTACTCATCCAAAATTGCCGTAGCAGATTTTTTACTTTTTTCACTGACTCATGCCCAGCAACAAAAACAGTTCAACTCCAGTAATAACAACCGAGTTCAATCAAATACGTCATTTATTACAATTATACATGTGTTATGACTTCAGGGATGTATCTAAGGAGGTGGAGGAGGCTCTCCCAAAATATTTTCAGAGTTAAAAAAATTGAGTAGTTACATATATATTTGAAAAATGGTAGAATTTAATGACCTTTTTTTTTCTTCTGGAAAATTTGAAAATTTTTTAATAGTTGGAGATTCTTATTTTTCTTCCCTCCCTTTAAAAAAGGCTTTTGCTATGTCCCTGTATGACTTACAGGTAAGACAGTACTCATCTGTCACTATTTTAAATTTAAAGCCTCCTATAAAATTGTATTTTTAAAGAGGAACGCACAAAAAGTAACTTTTCCTTTTTTTTTCTTTTGACAACACTGAAATAGGCGCTTGCAACTTATATGTATAGATGGGTTATAAAAATTCAGAATTCTTTTTTTTTAACTGACATTATTGTGCGCTGTATTTCATTCGTTGAATATGAAACTTCTTTTTTTGTAACTGCCTAATGTAAAGTGACCCTTCTGCAGAACCATGACCAACCCCATAGTTCTGGCATCACACAATGGCCCTCAAATTTTTAAAGTGAAATATTTTCCAATTCCCACAAGACCCTCCCAACTTTTTTGTTTTAAACTTCGATCTTTTTTTAGCTTCCTATGACTCTAGAAAAATTTTAGAGAGATAAAAGTACAAGAACTACATCGTCTTTTGTTGTGTTAATAACTCTAATAAAAGCATATAAAAAATTAGGTCAAAATGGAAAAATGGTACCAATTTTTTTCTTTTTTCATAAAATGGATAATTTTCATCATTCCCAACCCAAATGGTGTAACCAGAATTTTTTCAAGGAGTAAATAATTTGATTCCTTTTTTTGCTCGTCACTTTTGAAAATTTAGAAAATTTGAGAAATTTAGCATCTATGGAACCTGCTGTCTCATATTTGTTTAAAAAATGTTTCCAAATTTAAAAGTGATAATTAAGAAAATAAATAAATAAGCTGATGAAGGGAGCAATTGTCTCTTTTCCCTTCCTTGGCTGTGCTATTACTCACCATTAATCCTTTTGTGAGGTCAATTTTAGTACCCTATTTGTAAGAAAACTAGGTAAAAATATAAATTGGATTGCTAGAAATTCATTTTAAGTCTTTTTCAAAAAGCTTAATAAATCCTGAAATTCCAACAGATGTTATTGGGAGTTTTCATCAAAGTGGCTGACATTGGGTAAATTTTTTTTTAAACATAAATAGTGGCGATTATGTATGATATCAGTAATGTGAAACATACATAATATTTATTTTTCTACTGATTTTTCAAGGATTTTTTGGGTGTTATAACTTATTTATCTACAACTGTAGAATATATTGCTGTGGAAGATGACAAACATCCTTCTAGAAGCACAAATGTATGCTCTATATAACCTAGATACCTAATTGCCTGTTTTCAGCAATCTACACTTCCCTTTACCACACCAAAATATACAAATTGTAATCAGTAAGTAGAAGGTAGAACTAATCCTCATTTGAAATTACAAGAAAATTCATTTTTTATCCTATAACAATAATTTTTGACATCCTGGTTTCAGTCTTAAAGGCTGATAGAACATCTACACCAAATATGACATCAGAACACACATTAATAAAAATACAGCACTTATTTGAAAATAGTTTTTTATGCATAAGAAATGCATTACGTACCCAATTTTTTTGCCCTTTAGCAGGGGAATTGATACATCATTACATCCATGAGGGTCGAAGCTCAATATAGTGAAAGCAAATCTAGGTTATATAGGTATAGTGTAGACATCTGTGTTTAGACAGAAGTGCTGAAGAAATATTAAAACCACAAAACATTAAGAATTTGCTCAAAAATTGGTTGCAAGTATCTATACTCTTGAATTTTAAACAATATCATTTGTTGTTATCAATCAATAAATACCACACCCCTTGAAAGGAGTATCTGTTGACAGAATGATTCCTCTGGGATCCATGCCTAACTTATCATATATGTTCATCTTACTCCATTTTATCGTAGTAGTTATCACTCTTGTTCGCCTTCCACCATTTATTTCCATTTGTTTATGATTAAATTGTGTGAATATTTGATATTTTCTGATGTTTAATTAAGTAATTAATTGCAACTGAATTATTTGGTCATAATTTAATCATTTCATTTCATCTCGAGTGCGTATATTAATTGAAGGATCGACAGCGACTGCGTAAGTTGAAAATCAATTTTATAAAAAATTAGTATTACAAAACCCAGAAAACTTGTTTAAACATTTTAGTTCTATGTTTTATGTTCCTAAACGCAGTCGGTTTCATTTTTTTTTTCAAAAACTTAATTATTTCTCGATTTTTCTGCTGCAAATATTTTTCAGTGCAAATCTTTAATATCTGCCCATGTTTCTCTCATCACTTCAATCCTCCACAATTAGTCTTTACCTTCATAGTTTCTGATAATGATGAAATACCAAATACAAAAAATTCAAGTGATAGGTGCTTGGTCATGTTGAAATATTTATGTAACAGCAAATTTCATTTCCAGCCTATTGTTTTTTCTTAATTAATACTTATTTTATTATTGCTTAATAGGGAACTTTGAATTTTTTTTTAATTTTGGAATTGGTCAATAAGTAAATTTTAATCTTTTAATCAAATATTAAGAAAACTAATTAGATCTTTGAAATTGATTTTAACTATAAAATGTTAATAAAAGAATGTAAAAAAGAGGTATGCACATTTTTTTTCAGTTATTTTTATACCTATCTGATATTTTCTAAATTAATGATTCTTGTTGAAAGCAAAAGTTAGACCTCGCCTCAGTTTTGCTTGTATTTTTGTGTATTTATTCAGCACTTTTGCATCAATTTGATAAGTATAATACCTCCTTACACAGTCTGTCATAATATAGACTTTGGACACAGAGAAATAAAAAGCTAACTGATACCTATGATGAGATATAAAATATAATTATATATAAGTGATCAATTAACAACCATAAGTGAGCCAATCACAGTTCATTTTTCAGTACACCTTCTTGATTGGTCAGTTTGAGGGAATTCTGGAAAGAGGGTGTTTTTATTTTTCCTTATAAATATTAATTTGAAGCAGATACATCAACGGACTTTAAATGAGCCAATCACAGTTCATTTTTCAGTACTCCTTCCTGATTGGTTGTTTTAAGGGAATTCTGGAAACGTGGTATTTTCACTTTTTCTTATAATTATTATTTTGAAGGTGATATATCAACGGACTTTAAATGAGTCAGTCACAGTTTGTTTTCCAACATATGTCTTCCTGATATTATTTTTCATTATAACTATTATTAAGCAGATATCAGCAGACTTTAAATGAGCCAATCCTACATAATACATCTAATGGTGCTAATATATTACTGGGAAAAGTTGTGACACTTGAAATATTTATATAACTTTAAAAACTTTTGGGAGACCCAATCAACATGCGTTATTTTCTTATATGTTGAATCTTGGATTGTGATTGGTTATGCTGCTTTTTGTGTTGAAAAAATCTCCAAATTTTGAATGAAAATTGTGGGTCTGTTATGGGGAATTTTTCAATTTTTATTGGCCAGTGTTACTCACGTTGAAAATACAAATTTTTCGAGACCTATTTCATATTTGTACGATAAATATTAAATGCTGTAGAGTGGCACAAAATTTTGTTAGATTTCCAGGAACAGAGTCAAACACAATACCTCCTTCTGACGCAGTCGGTAAAAAGTGGAACTGAATTTTATAATATAAATAATTTATGTGCAGTAGTGATATAAAATGTATCAGTACGTATCAATAATTAATACTGCATCAAAATGATGAAAAAAGTGTGTCAAAGGCTAGAAGCTGAGAGATAAAAGATTTAAATAAAAAATCATCGTACCAAGACACCAATGAATAATTTTGCACCAGCATCTAAATGTACTTTTTTACAATGCATCAATGCCAAGGTCCCTTATACCAAGGACTAATGCATTTCATCATGCTCAAATGTTTTCTTTTGAGAAACATAGATGCCTATGTTTTCTTTTTTAATAATTATTTCCTGTAGTTGTATGGCACAAAAATTGATGGAGGTAGTTAAAATATAAATATGAGCGTGTGGTATCCATTAGTGAGATTCCTTGCAAAGAGAGTAATAGTACCACAGAATAAGTTAAGTTAAAAATGAGTTTTTAAAAAATACGCTTTTATAATTTGAAGAAAAAAATAATGGCAAAAAAGAAAATAAAATTTCTCACTTTTTTTCCGAGACAGAAACTAACAAAAATTGAAAAAACAACTGATAATACGTATATGTGCGTATGTCGCAACACGTGAAAGCAGCGCTGGAGTTAGTCATCCGGTGTACTTCAACAAATTGAGTGAGTAGAATAAAAGCGTATAAAAATGCTCATTATGAAATACTTATCGTTTATCTGAATTTTTTACATTCCTTGCGAAGGCCACGTGTGATAGGGTTTCCAACCAACCATCCAGAAAAAAGCTAGACTGTCAAGTTTATTTTCGCATCTTAAAGCAGGAAGCAAAACGTACCACCTGACAGTAAAAATATCCAATGTCACTGAATAAGGGGAAAAGTTTGAAAAATAACAAATTTCTGTTTGTTACGAGTTGCAAAGAATTTCACAATTTCATATTAAAAGAACAGAATCTATTGAAGCAGGTCTAAAGTGCTTTCAAATGCGACTATAAATTATACTAAGATATTAATGTTTGATGTTTGAATGAAAAAAAAGGTCAGTATCAGTGGCTGAAGCTGATTACAATTAATGTGACAACATTTTCATATTATTTGACATTAAATGGCAGTGGGATAATTCTCTGCTACTATTTCAATATATGTATTGATAAAATGTCAATATTTTGATATTTCATGGGAAATCTATGGAAAATCTAAGTTTTCTCTTCACTAATTCAACATCAAATAAAACTATTCTAATTGAGAGAATGAAGGTCATAAAGGCATTAGCAATACAAACAGAATTAGAGACAACATCGAAAGCAATTAATTAGTATTGTATTTGGAAAAGGAAATTAGAAAAATTATTTTTGTAGAATGTTTCAATGTTTGTTAGCTAAGCTCACCTCAGGAAAATAAAGAAACATCGAATTAGAAAACAGATCCCATATATAAAATAAAAATGTTATCACATTAAAATACAGATCGTGCTTGAGAATATCTTCACACACATCAGAGGCCTTGATAGTGCTTTAGCAGTGGTTTTGTTGCAGAGAAATATTTGACGATTTAAAGAAAATTTTGGGTTGAGTGAATTCCGCATTAGAGAAAAAAATCTACGATTTTCTAGAATCAGAAGAGATGAAAGACGTTGAAAAATGACTGGTGGCAACAGCTAATGAAATTAATTGAAAATAGGAATAATCAAATTAACTGAAAAAAATCAAATTACGCGTGAATATGAATTTTTTTTTCACAAAAAAACTTAACATCAGATGAAATAACTCAAAAAAGGGAGACGAATTCCAAAAAATTGTACCAATAAAAGCTACGCTTTATCCTACATCTACTTCCACTCCGCAGAGGATATAAGTCTGACTTTCAAACTAACAAATAGGTACTGGGAGAATAGCTTTTTATCATCAATTTTTTTACAACTAAATTCAGGCCAAATGAGGGTAAACTGCATGGCTTATTCCATACTGCTACTAAATTTAAAAAAACCAGTTAATGCTCCATACTCTATGTAACATAGTCTCAGTACGGAAAATAAAAATGTTATCACATTAATAAAAAAATCTAAACGCATGAAAATCTGTTCACATTAATTAATCATTCTTAAAATTAGATTTATGACATCCCATTATGCTCTAAAATCTTCTCATAAGACATAAAAATGAAGTGATCATTACAAACACGGCCAAAAACTCCATTCGGTAGACTTCTGAGCGACAGGTGCGAAAAGAGACAACAAAAAATTTTGATCGCATGGGAAAGAAATTGAAGCAAAACGGTGTTTTTCGGTGACCAAAATATTTTTCATTAATTAGAATAAACGGGAAATGTACGTAAAGAAGAAATAAGTAAATAACTATTAAAAATTACGGAAAATGAGGAAAAAATTAACTAGTTTGACTAGAGTTGCGGGTGTTCAGTAAGTGAAATATTGCATCCACCGGTTCCAAATAGAAGAGTCGATACACACGCTCATATAATGAGTGACCACACCTAAAATAACCTATACGTGCCATATGACATGAGCAAATGGTACAAATCCTTCACTTTTGAAAAATACCACTCCAATAAGATAATTCGAATACTCCAAAAAATTTCAACTCTGAAACGCCGGGAAAATTCGTTTATGAAGAAAAGAGATACCTGTTTTTACCGCAGAAAAAAAGTTGTTTTGTTCGTTGACGATAAATTTTATTTTCATTGTTTTTCCAACTCAGTTTGATTTTTTCTGTTGTAATGAGTGATGACCAACAGACCAAGATCGTATTTTGAGGGCCTGGGTTTCTCACCATTGAAGATATTATTCCATCAGTTTCTTCCCGGACTAGTAAGGGGAAAATGCCGTATTTTCAAATTGATAAATTGTAGAACTTACGTGTGTACTTGACTATTTGTGTAGGGGTATCACCGAGATAATAGTGTGATTATAACTTACCATCATGATCGAAAAAGATATAACTTAGCTTTAAAGTACCTAGTAGTTTTGTTTTTCAATTCTATGAGTTGGATAGAACAGATAAAAATAATGTATTCACTCATTCTCATTCACTGATAAACCTTAGAAAATTTCCAGTAAATATTTTAGCTTCTTAATATATTGATAAAAATTCGATTTCGATGTTAAATGGGAAATACATGTAAATAAATATTGATCTGGTTTATAAAAATTCGATATATAAAAAAATCTATAATTTTCAATGTTAAATGGAAAATGAATGTAAACCAATATCGATATTTTATCGATGTATGAAAAAAAATTGTTGAGACCACCAATCCTTCTCCCCTCTCACTCCTGCGAACACACGATCACACAAATACATAATTTATTTATATCTATTTGCGGCTACGCTGTTCTACCACTTCCGCCTCTCATTCGTTCATTTCCGTTAGCATTCGTTTATCTCTCTTAAATGTACTTTGCTTAAATTATGTATCTTCTATGAAATACACTCGCTTCTTGGATGGAACTTCACTTAAATCTTTCTTTCTTGTTTCATCTCCGGTCCTCATCCTCTATATTGTAGCATCGCTCGGTAACAATCCTTGCATCTGAAACAATTTTTAAAATAATTTAAAATTTTTATACTGTGAATTTTTCTAAGTCAAACTTTTAATATTTTTCGTGAATAATTGTTATTTTTTTTAGTCACTTTTTCGTAATTTTTATTTTCGTGTTGGGTAACAAAGTTCCAACTTATTATTTTTTTTCGAGTCATAATTTTTGTCTTTAAAAATTTTTGTTTGAATGCTGTAAACGTTCAATGAGTTTCGTCGTTTGCTGAATTGGATTTGCCCTGCTTGTGTATAGTCCGGCCAAGTGTTCGAAAGTTCCAAGACTCATCGATTACTTAACTGTTTGAGAGCCCTGCTTGTGTTGCTCAAAAGTTAGTAAAATCATTAGTGTCTGCCCTGCTTGTGTACGAACTAATTCGTCGAAGTCATCAAATTGGTAATAAATTGCCTTGAGCCATCAGAAATTGATCAGAAACCAACGTAAAAGCTTCAAAAATCATCAACATCAAAATTCATATTCATCATCTCAATCAAAGTTCATCATTTGGCATCCACGAAAACTTCAAAATTCAACTTAAATACTCACCGAAGTACGTCCTCAACAACCGAAGCGCAGTTCAACCATCATTGTCCAGAGCATCGTTGTAACGGTATAGTTGTTACAAATAAACACAATAGTAGTTTAAGAGTATATTATTATAAAAGGTGA
Source organism: Ericerus pela (assembly GCA_011428145.1). Taxonomy (NCBI): domain Eukaryota; kingdom Metazoa; phylum Arthropoda; class Insecta; order Hemiptera; family Coccidae; genus Ericerus; species Ericerus pela. The sequence continues at coordinate 236,119 of WOFM01002265.1, forward strand.
ACAGATTATTACAAAGTATGAACAACGTAAGAGTAATAATGAATTGATTAATAATAGATAGATAATATACAGAACATTAGACTATTTATAAGGGTGAAGTTCGAGTGATTTGAATTGGGTATTGTAGGAGATATGAATATGATTGGTTGTTTGAGGAAAACGTGTTTTAGGTAAAACCAATGAAATTAAAAGGAGGTGACAAAAGTAGGAGTGTTTAAGAAATTAATAAGAATTGGAATTATTGCAAGGTATCGAAATATATTCGTAGAAAAGATGACATCGTGGAATATAGACGAAAACAGTTTATGGTGTACAAGAGGTGATGTCATCAGACAAGTCAAGACTTGAAAGACA
>WOFM01002266.1:0-50000 GCA_011428145.1 Ericerus pela
TACTCAGAAAGGTATGGCCCTTACATAGATGCAGAAAAAATTTATTATTCAATCTAAAAAGATTTAGGTAAGCCCGACATAAACACAAAATAAGTCAAAAACGTGGACCATTCACGCAATAACTAACTTGTAACTCGTGCTTTTTTCCTTCCTTTTTCTTTTACACACGTTTCACAATAATTTTATCATTTTAGTAGTTTTAACTTACCTTTTACTTTCTCCATAATGGAAAAAATTACTCTCGGGAGTAAAATAAACACAAAACGCACATAGATAGCTTACACACAATTTCGCTGTAGCATATAAAATTAATACCTGTAGTCGAATGATATGAACTGACGAACGGTCCAATAATACGAAGTGATGAACGAAAATTTTACCGATTGTCCTTTGTGAGCACGTTATAAACTGCATAATGGTTTTCTCATCACAAGTAAATGTTGAATGGGGGAAAATTTTCGGTTTTCGGTTACCTTGTTTTTTTGTTTTTGTTTTTGTTTTTGTTTTTTTTCTTCAAACGGAACTATTTTAGAACACCCCGTGTCCATTGGTGTTCCGAAGGCGGTGTGTTCCTCAAAATCCATCATAATTTCAATTAATACTCTATAATGCCTATACTTTTCATCAGATTCTATAAGCTCAAATTTTTGTTTAGTTTCTCAATTAAAATTGCCTCTTTTTCGTAAACTTCAAGTGGAATTAATATCTGAGATTTTTACCGTAATGAAAGCATTTTATGAACATGCTCGCTTTTTTAAAGATTGTGACTCAGTGTTGTGAGTGCATGTGTCGTTATGTTTTTGTTTTTTTTCAAGATGATAGTTTAATTAAGGTTTTGAACCTAGAATAATTAGCTTTTCATTGATCAGGCAAAACAATTCTTCCATAAAAATTCTTCACTAAAATTAATGACAAAAAAACCAACATAAGCTAAATGTTAGGCCATTAATGAAGGCTTTATTTATTTATAGCATCTATGTAATAACCGAACAAACTTAACATCTATGTTGAATTTACTTAGTCTATTTAAACTGTTCAACAACTTGGTTTACCTAATTGAATTTTTTAGCTAGTAGGTAAATACTACTTTACTAGGCCCTGCTGTTGGGCAAAGACCTCCGTTAGTCGATACCCTTTCTACTTCAACTTGGGAAACTCCGTGTAAAAATGATGGCTTTTGAACTATTTAGAAAAGTCGTCCATCGACCGTGCCTTGGGTCGTCCTCTCTAAGAGTCTCAGAGAGAAAATTTAGGCCAAAGTGAAATAAACTGACGGAACCTCTTAGTGCTATAATTATGCAAGATTAACTTCTACGAGGGATTACAAACTAAGAAAATAATTTCGTAATCGGAGCGACGGGAAAACATTTTTCAAGTATTTTTTGTGTTCTAGAGCATGTATTTTAATGTTTTTTTTAGGGAGCATTGAGATGCCTTTTTCGAATATTTACTTGAAAATTGCTCTGTGTTTCAAAATTTGGGCCCTTTTAGACTCTCAGAAAAAGCTTTGGCCGGTTCTTTTGGTACCTATCCTTTCTCTCCTCTCTGGGCCTTGTCAACCCTTCCTTTCAGAATGTATTGTCCACCTAAGAAAACTGTGTTACTGGAGGCATAATTACTGGCTGACGGTCTCGAAGAATCAGTTTTGCTATAAGCTTCTATTCTACTCACTACTGCGATTTTATAATTATACCAATACCGCAGCCAACCTTCCGCAACCAAATAATGTCTATTTCGCACGAAGTTTAAGCCAAAAAAAAAAAGATCGTTTAAAAACAAATTTTTAACCTAAACCTATTTTTATTGCTTTTATACACACAGGCATGTAAAATAAGTTGCATATGCTTACTGAGAAAGGGACAAATTTGATTTATTCGTAATATTAATTTCATATTTTTGAGACAATTCCCAATAAATAAACCAAGGTTATAAAATATAGAGCGTAATTACTTGAAGACAGTTGCGCCTTGTTTGAAAAATGAGGAAAAATTTAATTATTCAATGAAAACTACCTAATCGTATTCTCAAGAGAAAAAACTGAAGTATAAATTTTTTTACGAAAATATCAATCGCCTTTCAGTTTTCTCCTGTAATAAATTAGTACCTGTTTCACCGAGCAAAGGTGAGGCGAATAAAAAACTTATTGCAGCATTAAAAAAATAAAAAGTAAAAAATAATAAAAAATAAACGTACCGGTACGTAATATTTTTAATCAAAAATTGAACCCGACACCGACTCAAACATTATTTTTATTTATTTGCATAATTATACATTCAATAACATTCAGGAGTGCAATACGAATTATTGATTGACATATTATTCATGAAAATCGGTCCAACTATTCTTTAGTTAGTTGTCTACCTAAAGGTAAACGTGAACTTGGCGAGTGAATAACATACCTTACTCTCGTTTCTCGTAGTCGGGCAAATGTAAAAATTGAAAGAAAAGATAGGTATGTACCTAAAAACAGCTGACCCATACACTAGTAGCCGATAACCACACCGTACACTAGAGAACAATATTTCATCGTCAGACATCGTTACCAAAATTCATTTATTCAATAAAGACGCCGTTATTACGAATCAGATTATCAATTATCCAGACATCTTGTGTCCGTTGTGTTTAGCGTAAATCAAAATATTTAATGATTGGCAGATCAAATTGCAGATGTAGATGAAACGTTCGTTTCTGGTGAATTTTCCATCGTTAGCTGTTATCACGACTGATGGATTGATCGATTTGCTCATATTTCTGCTAAAAAATTTTTCTCAAATTTGGGACCTATCTAGATTGTTTTCTTGCACCCAAAAACCCATATCCTGTAAATTCAAACCACATTGTTGGTCTAGTTATTCAGAACATACGTACACACCCTCACACATATTATACATACATACATACATACATACATACATACATGCATTCATTAGTTATTGCTCGTATTACAGCATAGGACTGAACAGAGTTGGGCAACCTTTTTTGAGCCGCGGGCCGCATTAACTCTGTAAAATGTTTTTGCGGGGCGCAAAATAAATGTAAGCCTCTAATTTTCAAATATGACGTACAAGACTATACGCAGGATTCACTTTTAATGGATTTTACAAATTTATAAAACAATTTCTTAGTTAATTTTTTTGTTCAAGAACGTTTATAATATACGAATAGCGTTTTTTCCTAACTTTTCCCCGTTTTCCCGTTTTTTCAAAAATCTAGGGGCTTTGACCCCTCCAAAGCCTCCGCTGTATACAGCCCTGATGACGTTTCTCTTTGTAACTACGAACATGCATATTGAATACCTTGGGTCATGAAACAGGGAATTCTAGTACATAAGGTAATTTGTACTTTGCATGTTTATCTGCTTTATACACAAGTATGGGACAGCCAACCTCAGTAAACACTTGCTAAAGATTTGTGTTTACTGGCACCTTTTATACTTGGCTCTGTACATGCACATCAGCTTAGATACATACGTATTTGTGTATGTACTGGTTGTACTTTGAAGACAACAAAATATATCAAACGCTCTTGCCAATATGACATAATTAGTGATAAGCCAAATCATAAGCTCTGTTTGATAGGACGACACCAACTTAAACCAACCTACACCAGGAGGGCGATTCCACAAATGTAGGAATACTATATTATGTCTTTGTGCCTAGTTTTACTTCAATATTTGTGGAATATCCCCATCGGTGTAAGTTGGTGTAAGTTGGTGTAAGTTGGTGTAAGTTGGTGTAATCCTATCAAACAGAGCTATCACAGTCAGAATGTAACAAGTAATTTGTGCAAAGTGTGAATTTAATATGCAGTGCCCTAAATTGGCCAACCATTTGGTGGCGATTGTTGTTGAGGGGTTCCAGCCCCTAAACACCTCATACACTATAATCCTCACAATCAGAAATTGAGAAACACTACATTTTCTCATTTTGTTTCCTTTAGTTGAGTTTTTGAAATTTACAGTAGTATTAGTTATTTTTTGTTTCTGTTTCCATTATGTTTCCTGATTTTAACAACATTTTTCATTCTGTTTCCATTTCCATTTGGAACAAATTTTTCCTATGTTTAAAATTTTCCAAATCATGTTCCAGTATCGATATATCGATATTTTTTCAATATTTTTCATGAAACATCAATATTTTTTTGATATTTCTTAAAAAATATTCATATGTTTTCAAATTTTTTCTCAAAGATCAAAAATTAACTGGGTGATAAACAGAAACCAAAACAATTCATCATTTGATTTCCATTGTTTCTGCTATTGGTCTTGAAACTAATTGGTTAATTATTGTTTCCAATTTGGTTGCCATTTCAGAATTTTGATGTTTCCATTTATTTCAGTTTCCAGTGCTAAAAAATATGGTTTCCACTTCCAAAAAATTTGATTTCCATACCAGTTTCTCCATGCCTGCTCATAATGCATATTACACATGCAGTTTTTTCACTTACTGAAATTCTTTTCTTTTTCTTTATGATCTTTCTCTTTATTTTTTACAAAATCGCCTCATGAGCTGTAAGTTGCCCAGACCTGATGCAAGATATAATATAGGGTAGGATACGATAGGATAGATTGCCAAAAATTCAAAATTTCCAGATGTGTATTTATAGATCAAATAAAAAAAACATATCTTTGTCCAGATTATTGTCCTTGTAATTTCTTGACTCCCAAGTGTCACAGCAAGTTGATTTATACTTTGGTTTTTTCTTCTGAAGTATTAATATATATAATAAATGGTTATGAAAGTTCTATAAAAATTTGCCTCCCACATTCTGTGTAAGTTTATAAACATCGTGCCCAAAATCATTTTTTGCAACATCTGTTGATAAACTTAATTTCTATAGGCACCTTGATGATATATAAATCAGGCAATTTTAGCACCATTTAGAACCGATGTATTGATGTATAAACTCTTTACTTTATACATCAGACTTTACTTTATATGTCATCTTGGGTGCATGCGTCTCTATACACTGATTCTCGAAAGTACACAACCTAATTGTTATTTTCTCGAATTTAATAAAAAATTTTTTTTAAATAAAATTTCTCGGCTGTGGGGATTTAAACCACTGACCTCTCAGTTATCAAGCCAGCGTAACCACTTTGCCACAAGATCTTTAAAAATTTTGAGTGTTAGTTTGCACCAAAATATTTATTCATCTTAATTTGTTTTTAGGGGGGGGAAGGTGTTGCAATAAATAGTATATGACACACGTGTTTTTAGTAGGTAATTGATTTGTATCACACTTGGATCAAAATCACCTACTTTATACGCTTGTATTACAATTAACTATTGCAATTCCATTTTAGGCATGGTAATGAATGTGTTTCTATGCGTATTTCAAAACTGATCTCAGTCACAGTGCATTTTCGTATTTTGTCAAATATAAAAATAGGAAAAGTGATATGCCCTCCATGTCAAAAAAAAATTATTTTCGTAGTTATAATATAGTTACTTCACAATAAAAGACAATTTTGAGCACAAGATGATTTGTACAATGGAACCAATGGAACTTATCCCTGGCAGTTCTAGTGCCCCACCCCCTCAAATAAAAAAACTTCAAAATTTGTTTTTAATTTTCGCAAATTTTACTCGAAATTTTATTATCATTGAATATTTATCTTACTTCCCAAAAAAAGATTTTCATCGTTTCTCAAAATTGTAAACCGGAGAACCGTTACTGCCAAAAACGAATGAATTTTGAGAATGCCTCTGAGTATTGTTTCGAGTGAGATGAAACATTCAGAATAACTAGTTAATGAACATAAAAATTATCAGTTAGGTGAAGTAAGTACCTATAGGTTTTAATTTTCTTAAGCTAGCTAATTTTTTTATTTTCCTTCGGCTTGTACGAAATTACGGATGTAAACGACTCAAATTTTTACCAAGCTGGAAACCTAACCCAGCCTATTGTCATTAATTGTTACCGTATTTTCTATATTTATAAATTATTTTTACAACTTCAGCCCCCATTGAGAATCACTGAAAATCACCGAACGCTCCTGCAAAAATAAAAAATAAAAAAATTGAAGTACAACCTACATATTACGTTTTCAATGTAGGTGCATCTCGGTTTTTTATCTCATTTGGTGTGGGTGCACACCTTTAACCATCCATTCAGTTATAGAAAATGTGGGCTTCATGTGGTATAGAGGATGTTTAGAAAAGAAGTTAGGAAAAAAAAAAAAACAGGCCCACCTCCTCATAAGTTGACATCCGTTCATTCTTTGCGCGCGTAACTTTGAAATTAACGAGTTTCATTCAGCCTGAAGCGGTCAGCATTCGTATCGAGCAACAGGTTGCTTGCATTATTAAAAAAAAAACGAATATATATAGGTATATATATATAATTATACACATAATATGCATATAAACGAATAAAATCGGAAAAAAATTTGTCATCGTTGTCCGTAACCCTGGTTATTATTTAAAAACATCAATATAATCTTACGATAAATGAAACAAAGTTCGTGAATCAAAATTGACTCGTTTAATTCTCTTCATTTCACACATTTGGCGTGTTTTTTTGTTTTTTTGTTGTCTTGTTGTTTTTTGGTAAATTTACTATATGACTCATGAGAAAATTTTGTGTGGTTTTCATTCGAACATGAAATATTGTATAAATATTACATTTTCTTTCTGATGATGAGCAAAAACATATTCAGAAAATTTTTATTTTCTTATTTATTTATCCAGGAACGATATAGAAACTGAAAAAAAGCGCTGAGAAATATTAATTAACTAGCAGCACTGCCCGCTCATCGGACGGTCATTAAAAATTGAAACATATATCTTTTGAATTGGAACTGTAATCAATATTTAAGGGAAAATATATTCTAAATAAAAGAATGAACTGTTTTCTGTATTAATACCAACTCTATTAAGTATATGTAAAAGGAAGGTTCGTTACTACTTGGAATTAGGAGTCTGGTTGTTAACTCAATTGTGAAAAGTTAGTAAATGTCTAATTTATTACGGAGAAAAACTGGACTGCAAAATTTCAAGTTCGAGTTGAAAATTGGACAGCCTTATAATTCAATTATTTTTTCGATGTATTTACTGTCAACATCCTCAAAATCGAAGGGTATCAGACACTATAGCCTGATTCACACTTAGCTAGTTTTTTAGCCACTAGCCAGCTACTTGGGGTACTGTTTTATTGACAATTGAAGTCGTACTGCGCGGAGGAGAGTCTTGGAAGTTTAAGTTGATTTTAAGTGTTTGAAACGTAGTGAATTCAACTGTTAACAGAATAGTACCCCAATAGCCTGGATAGTTGCATAAAAACAAGTCAAGTGTGAACCATGCTTAACTTTCAACAGAAATGGTCTATAACTAAAATTTTTAGTGAAAACATTCTTATTATAGTAAAGTACTTATTTGGTTTTTTGAGTTTTCATTACTAAAACCCTTCACTAAAACTTTTAAACTCAATTACAGAACTCAGTTTTTTTGAGTTTTCACTACTTACAAGAACAGACACTAAAAAAATCCATAAAATAAAACTGAAAACAAACATAAACAGAACATGTCCGGCACTATATAACGTTTAATAAAAACTTTCAAATTTACTTACAGGTTGCTGAAAATAAAAGCTTAAGTTCACTTAACTGACATTATCCATCTTCGATGTATTTGTTTGGTGTCTAGTTTGTACAAAAATTGAATAAATTTCTCATCAATTCTGTACTTTCATATTTCTTATTTATATACATTCTGCCTATGATTTCAGTGCAATAGTGAGACCTGGGTAAGGGATCTGTGGAAAAGCGCTGATCCTGAGTCGTATATCACGAATTTATAGGTCACTCAAATTCTTCTGTATACAATATATATATAAATGGATTTATATGGAATAAAATATTTAAAAAAAACCTACTACATACTAAACATGAATCAAAAACAAAGTCAAAGTTGAAATGCATTAAAAGATATGAAACAAGTTTTTCAATCATCAACTTATAGCAGAATTGAAATATTCTAATGTTTTATCAAAAATAAAAAAAATTAAAATCAACTTTTCTTTTCACTGAATAACACAGGTGCTCGCCTTTTCAATATAAACATACTTGCTGTCGAAGTTTTTTCCTAAAACATTAGATATAGGTACTACAGGTAAAACAAATTAAGTAATTAATCCCAGCGCCTGTGTTGTTCAGTGAAAATAAAAATTTATTATAATTTTTTATTTTTTATAAAACATTAGAATATTTTAATTCTGCTAAAAGTTTGTGATTGAAAAACTTGTTTTACATCTTTTAGAGCACTTTAACTTTAACTTTTTTTCTTTTTTTTTTTTAATTTACTATATTTTTAATTTTTTGTTGGACACCAATACAAAATATTGTTAATGATATGAAAGTATAAAGATTGCATAAGTTGAAAAAACATGATAGGTAGGTATTAATTTTTAGAACAGTGTTAGGCTCAGTTCTAATTTAGCCTCAATATGAAGAGTATAGGACTACAACTAGAAAACCAAATAATTAAAATTAAGTAATCAATTTGACAGTGATTCACACATTAGAAATGAAACTACTGTAGCTCAAAAAACATATACATTGATATATCACATAATAATTGAATAACAAATAAAGAATTTCCCATAAACCCATTTTTGGTGTTACAGAGAGACTAAGGAATGGTTCAGTAAAAAAATCGACCATAAATTCAAACATCGCACCTTAAGAAACAACTTTGAGTAGGCATGACTCAATTTTTTAGAACTTTTCAAATATCCTAACCACATTTTGGTGTCTCAGAAAAGTAAACCAGTGGTTAAATACTCAAATTTACCATAAATTTGAACTGAGCATCTCTATCCAATAATTAACTTAATACCTACCTCATTAATTTCGTATGAAAATGTAATCCTAACTTCACTTCAAAGTCATGAGAGCCGATAAGCCCAATGAATGATTCAATCCAAAAATGGGCAACAAATTTGACTTTAGAGCTTCAGAAAACATAAGTCAGACGATGTAAGACACAATAATATGTGGAAAAATACCATATTACTGATAAAATGTATGCTCACGAGTACTCAATAAAATTTAAAAAATGTTTTTTCGATATTATTTTTGCAAATTCATATACGTGAATTTTTTTAGATTTGTAGAAACACTGCTTCATTAAAGATGCCTACTCTATTTCATAAACGCACATGGATTCATACACATTCACTTCATTTCACTATATCATCATCTTTCACTCTTTCATACACAGCACATTACACTGTTTACATCCAGTTCCATCATCCCCTTTTTGTCACTAACTTTCACTCACCTACGCCATGTTTGACACATTCATTCAATCAGTTTTCTTGTCATGTTTGCACACTCGCCCAGCAGCTCTCTCCGAACTTAATAATTTTTGGTTTTATTTAACTTTTTATGTAATTTCGTTTATTCATTTGATTACATCTTTTGCATTTGAATTGTAGTGATTGTGTTTTCATATTTGTAAGGCCTAAGACCGTATAGATGCGTGAAATGAAGTAATTTGTGTATTAAAATGCTTAATTTGTTTTATTTTATTATACAGTATTCACAAATTAGGTAATCGTGAAACTGATAAGGTAATAAACATGAGACATGTTGGTGAAATGGTACTATGCCTAATCTGAGAAAATGTTATCCTAACCCCTTTTTTGAGATCACAGAAGCTCAAAAATAGGCTAAAAATTTAAAATTCGTGCCTCAAAATACATGTCCGTTGATGTATAACTCAATAATATGAAGAAATATTAACTTAATCATCTTTTAGGGGCTGACAGGGGGGCCAATGGGTTCAACATGAAAACGGACCAAAAATAGAAATTCAACCTCTCAAAAACCATGTTTAATAATGAATCATTCAATAATTTGTGGAAAGATTATCCTAACATCTTTTTTTATTGTCCACTGGTGGCTCAAGAGGTGGTTCAATTCAAAAACAGACCAAAAATTTTGACTCAGCTCCTAGAAATCCTTGTTTAATAATGTATAATTCAATAATTTTTGGAAATATTCCAGTCCGCTATCTATGGTTCTATAAGGAAAATTGACCAAAAAATTTGAACTGAGGACCTCAAAAACAATATGCAACGATGTATCACTCAATAATATGCAAAAATGTATCCTAAACCCTTTTTGGGATCTACAGAGGCCCAAGGGGTGGTTCAGACAGAAGATGGACCAAAACTTTAACTCACCCCTCAAAATATATGTTCGATGACATATCACTCAATAATATGTGGAAATATTATCCTTTCTCCCTTTTTGGGCCTATATGGAGTCCAAGGGGTAATTGAATCCATAAATGGATTAATGATTTGAACTTAGCACCTCAGCATGCATGTCCAGTGATGTTTCACCTAACAATAGAGAAATATATCAAAATTCAAATCCCTCATCCTTCAACAGCATGTGAAATTACACAATTAAAAACTTAACTGTAAAAAACACCATCATAACTACATGAGATTTGAAATTAGACTGACTTTTCACTAACAAATAGCCCAAATATATATAATATACCTAGAAAAATACTGTAAAGTGCAACACCCTACTTATTTATGTTTCAATTTTATTATTAGTTCATAGTTTTTTTTATGAAAGAACCAATCAGTGTTCATTAAATCTCACTACACTGAATATGTGGATGATCTCATTGGTGGATATGCCTAAATTCATAATAAAAAGTTTTACTATTTTAAAATGCATATTTTCTTTAATTACATTCTTCTAATTAATTAATTCTCGAATATGAATAGTCCAGGATCCTTTGTGGAGTGGCAGAAATATTTTTAATCTACTTCCATTGAAATCCATGAAGTAGGATTCATGTTCTGAGTAAACAAAAATCCGTTAGTTCCAGAGATAGGACATACCAAACATATGACCTCTTCCATTTATGGTTGGTAAAAAAAACTGTTGAAGTGTCTGGCTTTCTTTTATTTTCTATGCTTACTCATTCAGCTATGTCAGAACAGGAATGTATCTTGCTCCTATTTTTCCTAACGTTGATATATGTTCATTGAGAACAATTTACATTTTCACTTTTAGGTCACCATATTACCTATGTTTACTTGAAAAATAAAATGTTGGAAAACTGTTACACAGAGTTTGTTTTAGGTAGTGTTGTAGTGGGTAGAAGCTTATAATTAGTGTGGTTTGAGGTCCAAGGGACCATATAAAGTTGGTTGAAGTCACACGCCTCGTAACTCACAACTGATGTTGCCTCAACACCAATGTCTCCTCTATCAAGAGGGAGTACTCCAACGCATCACCCGTATGAAGGAGACCCATAGGTGGAGCCACGACATTGGAGGCAGTGTGCGAGGGTAGTCTTTGGAGACTACCTTCTAAAAATTGACCTGAAATCTAAGAAAGATTCAACATGACAAGTACAGAACAAAATCTTTATTTAATAAAAATAAAAAAGTAAAAACTCTAAGATAATATAGAAATAAAATAGGTAATATTTTACAGAATCCATGAGTCTTCTGAGCAACTGCCAGATGTAGTAGAAAAGGAAGAAACAAATTATAATTGACCATAGATAACGGATTCTGTAAAGGAACATTAGAAATTAGCGAGTTGCAAAACATTGTTCATATTTTAAAATTGTGTGCATGCTCTGTCACCAATTGTCCGTGATCCTTTGTAAGGTACTTGACAACAATAGTGGGTGCCAAAAAATCAAAAGTATACCGTTTTGAGGAGCATAGTATTCAATTATGACGCACCCTAAAGACAGTAAAAAGGTTTTGTGAACCATTCCTACATATGTCATATCCAGGTTGATCTTAGATACGAGAAGGAAAATTATTTTTAATTTTGAGTAACCTTCAACTGTAGCTCCAGCGGAGCCAAAAATTTCAATGGTTGAGTAGACTCTTTTTTATTAGAGAATTCAATTTTCGCATGTCTGATATTTCCATCATGCAATTTCTCAAGACCAATGATTTTAGAGAGTTTATAGACTCCAGGTTTAGATGTGTAATCTGACACATGAACTATGTCATTAATCTGTGGTTGGTATGGAACTGTATAATATGCATTTGGTAAGGCAGATGGGGGCCTATCACAAAGATAGAGTAAGTACTCTCTCTTTCAAGATAACCATAGTTTAGTAAGGTAATCCTGATCCAATTTTCACATATCGATGATCTGTTTAGCTGTAGGAGTTGATTTCAAGAGTGATAGATCAGAAGGTAAACTTAATGTTCCTAAGTTCACATGTTGAAAATGCGCAGGTTTCAATGTATGTTGACTAGTATCATCTGAAGATGGGCAAAGAGGTCTGTTATTAACCACAGTTTGAATATCCTTCAAACAAACCTGAAAAGTATGGATCTAAATGGAGTTGTAACCATGAACTTGGTAAAAGACTTGTTTTGTAATTCCGATAATACGTTCATAAACTCCACCATACCATGATGCTTTTGCTGGTATGAAATGCCATTTGATGCCTTTCATATCAAGACTGTCCTTTATTTCTGAGGTTTCAGAAAAAGTTATCTTGCAATTTGGTAGGTATACCAAAAGCAGCTGAAACTGTGCTGCATTACCTGACAAGATTGCTTTAGGAGTGCCTTTATCAGCAAAAACTGTTAGAAATGCTGTATGGATTTCTGTTGTTGTGAGAGACAAAATAGTAATTAGATATGTGGAATACCTTGTCGTGAGAGATATTCTCACCAGAAGGAAATTCAACAGAATTTAAGCGTGTTCAACCACTTTGTACATAAGTACGGTTAAGCCAAAACCAAGGCAAACACTGGCGATTTTAGAGCCGGTTTGGGTGGTTTATATACGGCTTATTTGCAAGCACACAAACACACGTACGTAGGATAATACGTACGTTGGTGAGAACAGCCAGGTTGCATCATCCCCTATTGAGATAAGAGATGGCTGGCTGGTTCGTGTACGAATCGTGACATCATCTTATTGTGTCACAATTCGGTACTCGTACATTACCTGAAAGTACGTACAGGTAATTACGATCGAACGTATTTTGTGTATTTAACCTCACAAGGACGATTGTTTGCCAGCCCTTTGGGGCGGCAACTGTTGTCAAGGGGTCCAAGCCCCTATACCTCATACGGGAGAATCCCCACAAGATATACAGCCCTTGTTGATAGACAAGTGAAAATAAGAACCCATTTTTTATAAATGGGAGATGTTGATGTTACCAACTAGGTTTTTCTTTTGGGTAAGTATTTCTCAAATACAGGAAAAGGTCCAAAAATATTGACACCTGTATACTAAAAGGGGTGGGTATATGGAATAAGTAGAAAATCTGGCATTTATGAGTGTGTTGTGGCTTAAACAGTGTAGTTTCATATTTTTTGCATAAAATTCAGGACTTCTTTAAAATTTGAGGAAGGATTTTTAGTGCCTCAGGTACAAAATAGTGCCGATGGAAATCCGCAAGTGTGAACTTACTACCCATATGCACATTGGTGAGATGTGTATGCATTAAAATGAGTTCAGTCAAGTGCGACTTAGGATGCAATAATATGGGCAAAAGCATATCTTTTGCATAAGGTATTTCTAGAAGGTAATTTCTAGTATGCAAAATTCCAGATGGATCCATACAAATATGAAATTTTCTATAAGAAACATAATTGGTGGATTTTGTTTCATAAGTATGTCAAATATTTTGGGGAAATATTTCTTTTAATCAGCATATATGAAGCAAAGTAAGACAAACTGAAAATTAAATTTCATTATTGCATATGGAGTTAACAAACGTTTCCATTAGATCCTATGATTGTTAAATTGACAAACTGCTTTAAGACATTGGTAAAATGTCTGAACTAGCTATTTCAAAGAATTAAAATTTTTAATGTTTATTTCAAATACTGTATTTGAAGGAGGATGAATAAAGCTCGTAAAAGAGTTACAAAACCTATCGGAATACTCATTTATTTTTGACAAGTCTATGAGTTGTGAAGATTGGACTATCTGTTTTCTCTTCCTGTACAGGATTGGGTTGAGAGGTAGGCAATTGTACTTCATATTCAGAATTATCTGAATTCAGAAAGAATTGAGGTATAAGTCTCTTTCGAGATTTTTCAATCCTTCTTTGTCTGGCTGGATGATGATTATCAAAAATTTCATCTGTTTCCACAGATATTGAGGATGATAATTTTGGAGAGATACTCAAGGTTTGTCTTAAGGTAAAAAATACTGGTTTAGAAATTTCTTCCTCAGTATGTTCTGGTAGGAATTCAATAACGTGAAGATCTGTTTTTGGCCAGAAAGTTGAATCTTGGCTTAACCAGGAGGGACCTGTCCACCAAAGTGACTACATGAGATTTTCTACAGTAGATCCTCTGGATCCAATATCTGCAGGATTTTCTATGGATGGTATGTAGCGATATTCAACAGATGGAATGGTTTTTATTTCTTTTACTCTGTTTGCTACAAATTGAGGTAAGATTTTACGCTCAAGTAACCATATCAAGACACATTTAATGTCAGACCGTAGAAAAGTAGGTGAATTTTGAAGATCCATTGGTTTACGCGCTGAATGTAAACCTCTAGCACCAATTAAGGCAGCTATCAATTCTAATTTTGGAATAGTTATGGGTCTCATGGGGGTGATACCAGATTTACCTATAAGAAAACAAACAGAATAAGAATTTAATTCCTTATTGTGAAAAAGTGTGTAAATTATCATGGAAAATGCAATATTAGATGCATAGGTAAATACATGTATTTGACATGCATTAGGATTATAAGTCCCAATATACAATTGTCAGAGAAGTCAATACCTAGTAGATTTCATAAGGTCATTAAGGATATTCGAAGCTACAGATAGTAATTTCTTAGGGATTGGTTGATCCCATTTCAATTCTTCAGACCAAGTGTTTTAATAAATGATCTGGAAGGGATGAAAGCTGGTGTGAACCAACCAAGAGGGTAATGAAAAAAAGACATGACCTTGAGAGATGATTGTTTTGTCCAATATGCAGTTAGAGCTTAAGGAATTGGAATATACATAAAATCGTTATCGATATCCCAAACAAGACCTAAAACCTTTACAAGAGGTTATTCAATGCAAAAGTAGGTTCAAATTCTTTTTGCGTAGGTTTACAATTTGTTCCCCTTAAAGCGAGTTGCATTGAAATATCATTGAAAAGTTTATTCGATCTATAATATAGATCTTTTACAGCTTGAAAAGTAGATAAAGTTGTTGCCAGATTGTCAACATAAAATTGTTGCAAAAATTTGTATGAAATTCCTTATGAATAACTTGAAAAGGAATGGAGTTGTAACTATTCCGAATGGAACACGACAAAAACAAAATACTAAAAGATTTTTCAAATCCATTGGTTTAGTAGAGTCTTTAATCCAGAAAAAACAAGTGACATCTCTGTCAGCTGCATGGAGTCCTATCTGATGAAAGTTTATTTTAAAACAGCTACTATTCCGTAAGGATCTTTACAAAAACCTAGTAGAATCGATATTAAATCTGCTAGGATAATTTTTCCTTTGTACATACAATCATTTAGGGAATGACTAGGGACTTTTTGATTTTTGTGGAATCATCAAATACTACGCAAAGTGGAGTACTTTTTGTAGGATTGTATATACTTTTGTGGGGTAAGTAGTGAACTAATTCAGCTGGAGTATCATAATCAATAGGTTCGATCATTTCCAGGTCTACCAAAGTATGAAAATACTGATCGTATAAATGAAAGAATTGGAGATTCTGAGTCATCTTTAGTAGTTACTGTTCTAAGTGACAAAATGCTAAATGATAATTGTCTAGTAGTGGCGGAGGGTTAAACCGATAGAGCCATCGTATTTGATAAAGATTATTTACAAGAGTAATATCCTTGTAAAATAGACGAAGTGCTTCAGCTTCCACTTCCGCTTCAACTGTAGTTTGTTTCAATACCTAAGGTATCTAGTTTCCAGAAATTTTCTATACTTTGTGGAGATGTAAAAAATATGGAAGTAAAAACATCACTTACTACCAGAGGGTTGATAAAGGCTCCTAACATATAGCCAAAATCAGTGTTGATTATTGTTAGAGTAGGGGAAAGTTGTATGATGTTTCTCACAAAGAACCACATAAAATCATTACCAATAAGTAAATGTATCGTATGTTCACAGTCTATGATTGAGAATTCAATATGGAAATATTGAGGAAAAAGAATTTTAAATTCCTTAAGATCTGGTTGAGATAAATTTTTAGCTATATAAGATACTGTATTTGCCTAAATAAGAACTTTCGTTCCATCAGATTTTTGAATATTAAATTTGACCTTATGCGATCGAAAGCTATTTGATTTTGAATTTGCTGCATCTTTGAAGTGCAAAGTCTGATATTCATCAGACATGTTTTCTTTAAGATAAGTATTTACATACTCCTGGCAAATGTAAGTTTCTTTACTACTAGAATCAAAAAATCCATTAATTTTTATAGGATGGTAGAAATCTGATATGTGAACATACGATTAAAACGTCAGAAAATGAGTGGAAGTATCATTATTATTAAAAAATGAAAAAGACTCACTCAGTATGGGTAATCTATACAGCTGCTTGACCTCTTCTTCTTCTACTTTTGATACTTGTATCAGCGATGGATTGTTAGATCCATTTTCCAGCTGTGGAAATAAAGAGAGATTATTTATAGAAAAATTATTTTGTATAATAGGCTTATGTTGATGAAACATATTTTTTTTCTGGCAAGTACACTTTGTACTCCTCCAAAAACTTGTAACAGGCCCTCATGTGATTGGGTAAGGTGCTTTTTGGCACAGGTTGGGACGATGGCCTTGTCCCAGGCACTCGAACCATCTGCAGTATTGAGGTGGTAAGACCCTGCAGACCTTCATTTGGGTTATGCTAGTGAGACCATCGAACGCAAAGGTTTTTGTGATGGTAAAATTTTTGCCATTCTTCCGATGTGTTAATGGTACAACACAGGAAACTGTGATGTGGCCAATCACAAAAGATACAGTTACCCTTAGTGGTAACCTTTAATACGCTAATGGGAACTAGCTTGCCTTTTGGTAATCTCAGGTAAACTGAGCCATCAGCACCTGTAACAACAGAAGAATTTGTTGTTGAGGTATTAGATGATGATGATGATGAATTGGAAGTCTTAAAAGGTTTGTTAGACGTATTTAATTTGGTAGGATTAGATTTATCTTTTCCTTTCCTATTGTCATTAAACGTAATGCCAAAATTTTTTCTGCCTTTAGCTGATTATTATTTCTATTTCTGTTAGATGGATTGTTATTTCTATCACTAATATGCTTATTTCTAATTTTTTAGGTATAGTTGTACTAAGGTTATTAGTAAGTTCTCAAATTTTAATAAATTCACGAATTGCTTAAAACAAATGTTTGACATCCCTTTTGCTAGACCTAATATTATTTTGGTAGGACCTAAGAAGAAATTTTTTAACAATGATATTAAAAAGTTGTTCCTCATCTACAGTTGTGCAAATTATACGACAGCAATCTATTATAACAAAAACAGAATCTAAACCACCTAAAATAGATGTGAATTCATTAGTTGTTGTAGGAATAGCTGTAAGTTGTTCCCACAATGCAGCACAAATTTTGCGTTTGTCACCATATCTACTATGGAGGAATTTAAGAAATTGAACATAGCCTATGTCATCAGGTGAGAAATGACTTATTTTTTTTGATAAAATTTTAGGTAGTGAACCCTGAAGTAAGTTAATTTTTTGGGGTATCACAATGTCGTTGCATTTATTGACATAATTATTAAATCCATTAATAAAGCCAGGGTAATCCAAAATTTCTTTATTCCATCTTTCCAGATAAAATTTTGGAGGTTTGAGGTCGGTAAAACCTTTTTCTAGTGAATTTACATTTTGAGATTCCCAACATTTAGGATTATATCCAAAAGATTGTTTTGTAGGAACAGAAATGTTTGTTTCTATAGAAGATCGGATTGGTTCTGAGAGTCCCAATAATAAATTTGATTCCGTATTATTAACTATAGGTATAGGATTATTAATAATAGGTACAGATGCTAACAAATGTTCTGATGGGATAAGAGGTAACTCACCTCTAGTTGTTTTAAAAGTGGTAGTACCCTCCTGTTCTGCAGAATTTTTGTCTGACATTTGTTCAAATGTATGTTTTTTAGAATTACTTTTTTCAATGCAAGGTTGCTCATCATCTTTTGAATGGCTTGATTGTCCACCCAAAACTTCTGAAGTTGCTTTCAGATACAATTGTTCAGATTGTATGATGTTAAGTTGAAATTTGTCATGAATTGATGTTTCAACATCCTTCAATGTCTTTTCCTAGTGTCTGTAGGACTGAAGGGATTTAGTTAACTCTTCTTGTGTTTGGATGAGGGATTCCACCAATTCCTCAACTCCTGCTTCTTTACAAAACTTTTCTTCTCCCTCCTTCTTCTTTTGATTTTCCAACTCTTGTTCGAAAGAAGTTGAGGGAGGTTGTTGAACCAGTTTAAAGGAGCCAAGTGAATATTTTTTCAAAATAACGGCCCGTTTTACCAACAGTTCATGTTTACAATTTTTTTCTTATCTAAGCCTTTTGGTGGAACCTCCAGGTCTTGGAGGCATGAGTCAATTTACAACAAAACTTTGTCGTAGTTCTCACCTTGAACATAAGGTGTCTCAAATAGTTTATCGACTTCTTTGGCATACAACTGGCAGTCTTCTACTGTTGCCATAAATTCTATATTATCTGATTAATCAGAATCTGTGGACAATGACATTAGCAATAATGTTTGGTATGGAGCCGGCTTATCCATTATGGCTTTGGCTCTCTTACACTGTTCTTCATCAGCAGCCTTTTTCATCCTGGCTTTTTTGGCTGAATGAAGCTTTTTAGCTTCCTGCTCAAGTCAAATTTTATTGGCTTCTAGATCCTTCAGCCTTTTGGGCTTCATCAAGTTCAATAGCCTTTTGGGCTTTTTCTACATCAGCAGCCTTCTTGGCTTTTTCAGCCTCTTTGGTTTTTTCCACCTTGTGCTTCTACGCCAAATTCTTTCGAATCGTTTCTTCATGTTCTTTGAAGAGACGTAGTTGCTCATCATCTATTGCTTTCTGTTTAACTTCTTCAGCTAATTTGTCAGCAGACTTCTGCTGATTTTCCCATTCTACATCTTCATACCATGGAACGTTGTTGGGGTCGAGGAGGGAATCCTTGTTGCGACCATCAGCCAGAGACTGTTGCTGGTTTTCATCAGCCATTTCTGTTCTGTAAACAGACACATACAAAAAATTTGTATATAAAAAAATGCAAAATTACATTTGGTGAATGTAAAAGAATAAATTTATTGGATATAATATGCGTTAACATAGTGACCTAATTTCATTTACACGAACTCCAACACTCTAGGGATGAACAAGCATGAAATATATGTAAAGAAAAATACGGGATTGCATACTCTAATGTTAGGCGTAAAAATAAATTTTGTACCTAAATACAGAATATGGAATTGAGTAATGTACCATGTATTGAAGTGTTATATCGGTGAGGATATAAATATTTTTGAAAATATTTACAAGTGTTTACAATCGATAAAAAATCAGACATGACCTTAGGACAAAAAGACAATTTTTTTCTACATGAATGGTAAATTCAAGAAATTTGACCTAGTTTTTAGAACTCAAAAAAAATCAGGCTTGACCCTAGGACAAAAAAACATTTTTATACATGAATAACAAATTCAATAAAATTTCACTAAGTGTTAGGGACCCAAAAAAAATTGGGCCTGACCCTAAGGTGATAAAAAGGATAAATTAATATAGAAATAATTTACAAAAAATTTGGGAATAACCCCAAGACAATCATTGGTAAAATGAATATGTAAATAGATAAATTAATTTGAATAAAAGAATGCTCATTCACAATTACAAAATTTTCTTCGAATCATGGAGACCTAATTTCAATTTTTGTAATTGTTAAATTACATTTTATGTAATATTTTTACGAGAAAAAAGACGCTAATTACGAGAAAAATAAATGTAGAACACTATTAAATAATAGTATAATATTATAATCCAAAATGAAACTTACCAATTTTCATTGTTAAACTGAATGATTGGTGTGTGGATTTTGATTCTGCCCACTACACTTGCCATATTTTGAAAAATATGCGAAAAAACAGAGAAACGCCAAGATCGCAAAATTAATCTTTTTGAAAAAAGACGAAAAAGTCACCGTAATGTTAATTAAGGAAGAATACAAAATTAATTGATAAGTTTCAATACAATGTATTGACCGCAAAATTTTAGCAAAGTGTAAGAAAGCACAAAAATTACGCAAAAATGTAAAATTTGAAGAAATTTCAAGTTAATTCTGACAAATTAAGACAAAATAAAGATGAAAGCCCGAAATAATGCAAAAATTAATTGTAAAACACATTAATTACAATGTAAAAATGCAAGAAATTAAATAAGGGTTGATGCATTTATGTCTGTAAGAAGCGATACTTGTTGAAATTGAATAGGCAGCAAGGCACACGTCTTCAGAATGAACATACAACATGGATGATTTGGTTGCAGCCTACAATGTTCAGCGAGTGTACGTATTTATAGGGTTGGATGTAAATACATGTAACATGTAAGTGTGTGAGTAAGATAGATGCACTGTATTATACAATGTATAGCTTGCAAGTTACGAAAATGATCGCCATTTTTGACCTTAACTACGTCGATGTCATGCATTGACTTCAATTTTGTTTTATTTTCAAACAAATTTCTGCAATTCTTAATTTTTGTTTTTTAATCGTATGAGTGTGAGAGAGAAAGGATTATATATTTCTATATATTATTTCTCACACTCGTACAGGTTTATCAAGATTTAAACAATAAATATTTTTTAACTGATGGATGAGACCTAAGTAATTATTGCAGCCATAAAATTTTTCAATTCTTATTGTCGACAAAAAAATAATTATTATGCAGATATTAGTATAATAGGACTTTATTCAGGATATCTGTACCTACACGTGAAAAATACATAATATTTTTGTTAATTAAAATTGCTAGGGGCGGCGGAAAAATTAATTTATTAATTGTTTTGCCTGTATTTTAATTTGTAAGACAAAAATACGTGTGTAAAGAGAATGTTGAGTTCTATATTTTACTGGTGGCGGCAAAAAAATAGTTTGCCGCATTGTTATAAAGTATTGGAGATACAATGTAAGATGAAATATTTTTTATTTTCGAGATGAATATTTTTCTGTCTTCAACAGAAGTAAAATACGAAGTATTTTACATCAATAGATAGTCTAACTTATGCAGTTAAAGTCGAAAACAATGGTAAATTATTCAGAAAAAATACAAGTATTTTTTAAGTAAGAGTTTTGCATTGCAGAAGCGATTTTTGTTGACAAATTTATTCAATCTGAAAAGAATTATTCATTCCTTGTGACCACATACCTAATTGCTCCTGCTACCATGTAGTGGGTAGAAGCTTATAATTAGTGTAGTTTAATGTCCAAGGGACCATAGAAAGATGGCTGGAGTCACACGCCTGTTTCACACACCTTGTAACTCTCAACTGATGTTGCATCAACAACAATGTCTCCTCTACCAAGAGAGAATACTCCGGCGCATTGCCTATGCGCAGAAGACCCATGGGCGGAGCCACAACAAGTGTGGGTTGTGTACATCATGGAATATAAAAGTTTTCACCCCTCAAGTTGATTTTACTCCCTTTTACAGCCCCCTAAAAACAAAATTTTGCACAATAAAATGTTTGACAACTTTCAATTCCAAAACTATTGTGCCTATGAAATCTGTGTATAATTATTTTCTAATTTGTCAAAAATTTTATGAGAAAACTTTTTATTAACCTTGAAATTTTCAGTAGGATTGACCTTTTACCGAGAAAACCATGAAAACAACTGTGAAATATGGTTTAAAACATTTTTGGGGCCTGAGGGAAGAATATTCAGTATTTGATTTTATATAGTTCGTCCCCTAGTACAATAAACCTTCAAAGAGCAAAACATTATCTTCATGTTTTCCTGAAAAAGTGGGGGAATGTAACACATTATAAAACATACGCCACATCACCTGTTATTAAAAAAAAGTCGGTCACATTTCTTGTAAACAAACCTGTACATATGTATGTATATTTTCATTTTTGGCTCTCTTTGTAACATTTTGGGAGTTTATGAAGCCTGGGCTGTTAAATCTATGGCAATAAAACTTGAGTAGTGTTAGAAACTTTCACGGGCCACATATTAGTATTGAAATATTTGAAATTCATGCTGTAGTTTCGGAGAGAGAGGTTCTCAAAGTTTTGCAAACCCACCATATTGTCATTAAGATAACTCCTGTAAATTAAAATATTTTGGCTTGAAATTTTTATAGCAGTTGGAGACTATTAAAGACTGGTTAGGTATTAAATTTTAGCAAAGTCGGTCGACTAGTTTTCGAATGGCAGCCATTACAAAATTTGAAACTTTTGGAAAATACACACTTACCATCGTTGATGCCCTGAAGAGAGATTTTTTCTCAACAGTTTTGTTTCGAGCAAAAATGGTAAGCTTAAAATTTCATTACTCAATCTATTTTCACGAGATCAAAATGAAACTTGATGAGTCGAAACTGGATAGATGGTATCTGTTTCACTTATCGTATGCAAATATACAATAAAATTATGCAATGAGTGACAATGATCGTTGCGAAAAAACTTTTATGTATCATAAAACGCCTTCCTTGTGTCCATCATTCCAAATGCTTATTTGTTTGGGTCATATGTTAGGTCTGTTTTTCCTATTGTCCGTAAAAACAAGTACTCAGTTGAGAAAAAATATAATTTTAACAGCAGAGTTTTAAAATTTTGAGTTGAAAGCAATGAAAGAAGAAATGTTCCATTTTCTTCTTGATTGTTTCAGATAATCCAGAAACGCAACTCATTTTAATGAAAACGAGATAACATCCGATGATACGGAGAGTTTCATTTATCTTGTACGAAATTTGTAAATGGAAGAGCAAATGAGTTTTAGTGTTTCTGTGTTTTAAACATCAATAGTTACCAATACATGAACGCAATTATTCATTTATTTACAAAATGAATTACTATGTGCGCGCCACAATTCTCATAAGGTATAGGCTACTCGTCGCCATCAAAAAAATTAAGTAAATATGTTGCAAGATAAACAACTTAGGTGATTCTATTGTTTCTCATTGATCCCACCGAATAAATTAGGTGCACTCGCGAAATAGAGTCTCAAAATCGGGTAACTAACTTTGAAATTTGCTCAGCTTCAGCATTTGTTCGAATCGTTACCAGAGGTGGAGCGAAATGAAGATTATAGAGGGGTTTGGTTTGGATCATAAAATTTGCGAATGCCCCTTCGTTAATTATAACTGAGGTAAAGAGTTACCAGTTTTTTAAGTGATTTGAGGAAGAGTTTGAAAACCTATATTCCCCTAGCTATAGCACTGATCCTTACTGTAAACTGTATCAAAATTTACGACGACTTGGTAATTAAATGTTGTTAGTAGATGATTTTATCCTTCATAACAATTAAAATTACTTGTTTTGTCAAAAGATTGTAAGAAAGTTCTTGTGGGGACAATACTCCTAAGAGGTATAGGGGCACGTGCCCCTCAATGACAGTTGCTGCCAAAAGGCTGGCTTATTTTCGTTTCTATGATGTTGAACAAATATGTGCACATACGTTTGTATGTTCATACCTGTATGTGCATACAGGTAAGATACATTATACAGACTGTGACAAATTACCTGGTAAAGATCTTGGTGATGTCACAGCCTGGTACCAAATGCGTTGGGTCATTTCTTATCACCTTACAGAATAGAAAATGACGTAAGATTATGACATAATATCATATGTATATGTACATACCTGTATCTGTGTGCATACGCCAAATCCACTATATAAACTCACGGAACTGGCGACAAAATTTCCAGTGTTTGCCTAGGATTTGGCTCTCCCATACCTTCGTATATGATGTGGCAGAACTTGCAAAGTTGTTGATTATCTTCTATGTGCAAATACTTCTCACAACAAGGTATTCAATGTGATTTTTTTGGCTATGTCATAGGTGTCTAGGAATGGTGCACTGGCCAGTTACTCGCTTGTAATACAAATATTTTTAAAAGAAAAGGTCTGACTTTAAATGTGGGAAGTCTATACCCCTCCTTCCAAATATATTTGCAGGAAGGGAAATAGGGAGCAGACCTGGAGGAACAAAATTGGTCTCATCTTCCAACTCCTCCAGAGACTTCGATGTCTAAAAAATCTCCAGATCAGCAAAAATGGATCAGGAGGCCAAAAGCCTTACATTTGGGAGCTACTTTGAACCGTAACAACTTAAAAATTTGAACACTATTGAGCCAAGATTCCAACCCTCCAACACCAGACTGACAATGAACAGAGTCTGGATTCACTCACAAAGAAGAAAATTTTAATTTGAAAGAATTGCAGCAGAGGCTTATTGACTTTCAAACGAATATGTCCATACCTATTACTAACTCCAGTGGAAATACTGCTAATCAAGCATTGTCAGCATTGTCTAGAGCAGCAGGAGTGGTCAACCATAGTTGACCACCAAAATATTGGCTCAGTTGTTTCAAATATTGCAAACTCATCCAATCCAAAACCCTGCATTCCCAAGACAGAGGATAGAGATTCTGGAATACCTGCCAAATGAAGTTGATCTTTGGCTTACTCTCCTCGAAGGTAGATTCAAAACCAAGAATCTACAGAATGATCAAAAGTATACACACATCTGTGATGGTATGCCAGCAGAAATAATGTCACATTCAGGATATCATGGAATGCCCTTTGACAGAAGCAGACAAATACTCACGGTTCTGCAGAAAAATAAAATGTGTGTTTGGAAAAACAAAAAACCAAATCACTGATGACATTATGTGTGGAATGAAGATGGGAAACAACAAACCATTCATCTTCATGACCAAATTAAGACAGAAGGCTGATAACATAGTATCACCCTTGGTTATTAGAAACCAGTTTTGCAAGCTACTACCCCAAAGTGTTGTCCAGTGTCAGGCTGCTGCAGGTACCACAGTTAACAATACATTTGAGGACCTAGACTTCCTAGCAAAGAGTGCTGATAGTGCATTAGAGCATATGAGATCAAAATCCTCGATTGGAGCTCTATCATCAGAGAAAGAGGAAATAGCTCAGCTTTGAGAACAAATCACTCAGCTGACTACTGATGTCAAAAAGAAAAACAATGACAATTTGAAAAACAATGATAAAAGAAATAATTGTTCAAAAAGCAGGAGCAATAATAAAAGTACAGATAGAAAATCCAGGAGACCAAAATAGTAGTTCTGCCAGCAGTCAGAGTTCAACTTCCCCAAGAAGATCATCATCCAAATCTCTGACTTGAAATTGGGATGATAAAACTTGCTTTTTCTACAACCAGTTTGGCGCAGAGTCCACCAAGTGCAATAGCAGATGCCAGTGGTGGGAGAAACCCTATAAGGAGCCTAGTTTGTCAGACTAGAATGAGGGGCCATCTATGTGGCCAACAACCCCTTGGAAAAATACTTATGCCACCTGTTCATTATGGACAGGACAAACAGGAGATGGTTAATTGACTCAGGTGCAAACCTGAGCATTTTGCCAATTAAAAAAATCTGAAAGTATGTCCTCAGAAATACTACCTCTGAACTGTGTATGACAAAAACCTTGCAACTTACAGAATAGAAACCAGCAAAGTAAGTATTGGTTTGTGAAGGGATCTGACATGGTTCTTCACAATAGTGGATGTTCAAAAAACAATCCTGGGTGCAGATTTTCTCGCACATTTTGGCCTGGTCGTTGACCTTAAAAATGGAAAGATCATAGATAGTGAAACTAAACTATGTGTGGATGACAAAACAATAGCATACCACCTGGACACAAATATTTCCAGTTGCATCAAAGTCAACGAACAATTCATATGGATCTGTCTGAATATCCTGAAGTTACACATCCATCAATTTGCTGGCATCATGTGTACAAACATGATACAGTCCATTACATTAAGACTAAAGGACTGCCTTGACATGCTGGAGCCCACAGATTATTATCTGATAAGCTCAAAGCGGCACAAGAATACTGTGACCACATAAAGAGGGAAGACATATGTTGCCCATTGAAAAGCTCATGGGGTTTTCCAACCCACATGACTAAAAAAGCAAGTGAAGAGTGGTGAATTATTAGTGACTACAGGGCCTTAAATGCCAAAACAGTTCCTGATCGCTATCCAGTCCCCAATATCATGGACTTCAATGTGAATATGAAGAGTAACTGATTTACACAAAAACTGAAATCAACTGGACATTCCAACGAATTACAATGACTGAACAGGACATACCAAATACAGAGCTTATAACCCCCTGTGGTCTATTCAAATACCTTCAAATGACGTTGGGACTAATGGACTGTTTATTGATTTGCTATTTGCCTGTGCATATCTAGATGATATATGCATTTGCTCTGAAGGCAGTGAGCAACAGAACAAGGAGAATGTAAGAGCCATTATACAACATATACACACTGGTAGTCTTACCATTAATGTTGGAAAAATTTATACAGACAAACCCAGATTGACTTTCTCAGCTATCATGTATCGACCAAAAGAATTTCTCCCCTGAAGACCAAAGTTGAACCAATTTTGAATTTCCAGACCCCTCAAGTGTCGCTGAACTCCAGTGTTTCTTGGGGATGGTAAACTTCTATAGATGTTGCATGAAAAATGCTTCAGCCAAACAAAGTAGACTGTTTGCATTAATTAAGACAAATAAAAAGAATGATAAAACTCCACTAGATTGGACTGAAGAAGCCAAATAGGCTTTTGAAAATATCAAAGAAACACTGGTAAATGTAACTTTACTCGCTCACCCAGATAAAAGTCTGGCATTATGTGTCACAACTGATGCATCTGACTTTGCTATTGGTGCAACTCTGTACCAAAAGAACAATGACAAGAAGTTACTGCTTGCCTTGTTTTCAAGAAAGCTATCAAAAATTGAGAAAAATTACAGCGCATACAATACAGAATTGCTGGAAATATTTGCTGCATTGAAGCATTTCAGACACCAGTTAGTACTGCGTATACAGATCATAAACCCCTAACACATGCCTTCATGCAAAAGATGGAACCAGTCCTCCCAAGAAGAGCTCAACAATTGTACTTTATAGGACAATTGACTACAGACATCCAGTATATAAGTGGAGAACTTAACACTCCAGCTGATGCTCTTTGTAGGATCAAAGCCATCTCAGTACCATCCGAATTACTTTACACTGAAATAGCTAAAGAACAGTTAAGGGATGCAGAATTGCAAGAACTGTTGTTGAACTATGATAGCTTTAAAATTGAGACAAAGGAAAATCCCTCATATTAACATTTTATTAACATGTGACGTTAGTACAGGCAAGAATAGGCCATTCCTGCTGACAAACTATCGCAAACTGGTTTTCAATAGTGTGTACAATTTGTCACACCCTTGACCAAAATGCTCTGATGGACTCGTATCACCAAAATTTGTTTAGCTACTAGTGAAGTCTGACTGCAATAAATGGGCTCGCAGTTGCCTGAATTGCCAAGAGTATTAAGTAGGAAGACTTACTCATTCTCCTCTTAAATCTACAAACAGAGTGGTTTAAATCCTTGCATATAGACTTGGTGGATCCATTACCTCCTTCACAAGGACACAGATACTTGTTGATGATAATAGATAGTGCAACTTGATGGCCACAGGCAGTTCCTCTCAATGAGATGACAGCTCCTACTGTAGCTGCCAGGTTATATGACACCTGGATTGCCTGCTATGATGTACCTGAAGTCATAATTACAGACCAAGGTTGCCAATTTGAAAGCTTACTCTTCAATGAGTTGTCTGAGAAGCTTGGTGTATAAGATAATCACACCACATCTTACCATCACCAAGCAAATGGAAAAGTTGAGCAATGGCACGGAGCCTTGAAAGCATCAATAATGACTTGCAATACCAAGAGATGGGTTGATATCTTACCAACCATCCTCTTGGGCCTTTGATCTGCACTTCAAACTGACACCAGTTACTTGCAGTGCAATTAGCACTTGGCAAAGAGCTACACTTTTCAGGGGACTTTTTCACCCAATCAAAAGAAATTAGCCCCAAGACCCTAGTTCAAATCATATGGACTGCTGCCAACAACTTTTTAAAACAGGCAGCTCACCATGGCCAACCAAAGATTTACATCTCTAAACACTTGGCCACAACATTTCATGTGTTTGTTAGAGAAGAAAAAATAATATCTTTTTTGGAAAAACCATACACTAATCCTTATAAGGTTGTATCACAAGACAATAAAAACTTTATGATACTAATTGCAGGAGAACAAAAAATGATTTCAATTGGTAGATTGAAACCTGCGTACCTTATTAATGACAACAGAAAAATGCTCGGAAGAGGAACAAAGAAAAACGCACAGTATGAAATAGAAGAAAATACACAGACTAGCTCAACCAAAAATACACATATACAATAAGTAGAGGACAAATTAGTTGAAAAATGTGATATAAATCAAAATTCCCAAACAAATAGAAAAATAAAATTGGTCAAATTTGCTGACATCATAACAATAAAATATGATTCTTTGGACTCAATATGCTCACAAAAAAGAAACAGGCCCTTATGAAGTATAAAACTGAAGAATCAGCATCTTAATTGTAGATCTGAGCGATTAGTTTGGAGAAAATTAAATTATTCTGGAAAAAGTAATACCTGATATGAATACAAACAAGCTAAAAAAGAAGCGATAAACCCGGAATCTTTTGGAATTTGTTCAACAAAAGAAACTCAGAAGATAAGCAATAGAAAAAATTCCTGCAATAAAATTATAGGAATAAACAAATCCATGGGCAATATGGAAGAAAAAGATCGCAACGTGTTTCTGTTGTTAAATAAAGATAAGCAAAATATCAATACACTGTGATGTCACTATCGAAAAGTGCATTCCTTTTGTCAGCTGAAGATTCTCAAATGGCTTCAGAATTCATTCACGCTTAACTTTGCATGAACTGAACAGAATTTATCTGGAAAACTTTCAAATAGTAGAGAATTTTATATACTATCCCTTCTATGAAAGGTCACACTCAGATACAGACGACAAAATGACACTGTAATCGACTAAAATCTGGCAACAAACATCATTTGATTTTCTGCTGTGGCATCGACTTGGCTGAATATTGCTCTTTTTCTCTCGTGTCTTTTTTTGTACATATATTTTCTTCTATTTTTTTATTCTTGTATTCTTTGTAATGTCATCTACCAATAATACACAGTTTCCTATTCATGTCTCTGCTAAAAAACGGATTGTATTGAGCCACTTTCATGGGCTACATTTTTTTTTATCAAATTAGTAAAAGTACAAATTTGGTAAATCCATCGAATGTAGCCAAAATATATTTGATCTGGTGAAGACATTCACATGATGCCTTAACTTACATGTCAATATCATCGATTTAGTAGCAGAATTATACCGAGTTAGATTCAAAACATATGGCTGCTCAAAGCCAACTTTACTTATCGAGCTGAGAAGTGAAAATAAAACTTTACAAAAACTGATGACCTATACCAATTTTTTAAAATTTTTTCACAAAAGAGAGTTTTGGTGTTGATTTTTAAATTCCTGATTCCCAAAAATGTCATTCGTCACGTATTTCAAATAATTATTTTTTCTAGTTGTGATTGAATTAGAACTAAAATAATGGAACAAGCATTGGTGGTGAGAAACCGATTTTCATTCTACATTATTGTTTGGTAAGTAAAGTTGGTTTTGGGAGACCAGATTGGTAAAAAATAAAAACAAAAATAATAAATGAAATCGGTATCTTGCAACAGCTGTATTCTGACCGTAAGTACATTTTTTTAAAGAGCTAGAAAAATATACACGCTGATTTTTAAAAACACAATCACGAAATGAAGCTGGCGGGAAGACTATAATGAAATAGTATATTACACATCAAAGATGAAAAGCTATTACATAGGTAAAAGTTTACAGTGTGAGGCAAAGGTGAGTTCTCTAATCACATGAGGTATAATAGCTCACTTTTTATTTGTGTTGCGTATGGTATTTTACACAACAAAAAAACTAATTACTTTTTGAAAAACTTCTATACTTTTTTCATTCAAGGGAAAGCAAGTATCAATAATCAAAATACTGATAAGATGTGATAAGAACCACACTTGACATGAACCTGTGTAGATGGTGCTATATACATTAAAAACTGGGAAGTAATAAGGGACTTTGAGTATATATGTAATAGATGGCTGATTCTCCTGGCTCCATTCTTCAGTGATGGTGTTTTGGGGAACAAACTTACTTAAGATGTAAGTATAGCTACATACAAGCCCTGAGGCACTATCTCGCGGTGCTTTGACTTATACTGGCCCTGGAATTTTGCTGTAATGTGGGTAACACTATAGAATTTGTTCTTTGGATGGAAGCAATGAAAAACTTTTTTTTTCTTTTATGTATGTGGCTATGTTGATGGTGGTACACGCACATTGAATATGAGGGAATATATTGGTGAAATAATATTGCAAAATAATTTTGACGAACAAATCAATTTTTACTAGCTTGTATGTTTATTGAAGTGATTTGTATAAATAGAATAACATACAAAAACAGTAATTTAATTTCCCAAAAAATGCTATCTGTGTCTGAAAGTAACTACGTCTATATATAGAAATGTTATCAGTACGAATCAGTGCTCCATAACAAATACGTATGCTGAAAGCCTAGGGTGATACAAACTTTTTATCTTCCCATGTTCAATGAATATGTAAGAACAGATTTGTTGATTTGTTACATAGGCGCCAACTTTAGTTTTTTTTCAGTGCTGCCAAATTTTGTAATTGTAATTTGTAAATGAGTGGAAACTGTTAATTAGAATAGAAAAAAAAATTTTAGTGTTGGAAGAATGAATTTTCAGTATTGCAGGCCATCACTGAAAATCACTTTTATGTTGCAGTAGAGCCTGTAGGGCTTCATGTTGCAGGTGTACCTCACATGTCCACAAGTCGGCACATATGGCTTGTTGCTCTAAAAACAGTGATGTTAATCACTTTTGGAACATGTGTTCTGTAAAATTCTTCGAGGATATATATATGATGGAGACAACATGCTGCTGTTTTACAAGGGATCGACTGTCGTTAACATCTAAACCAAGCACATGTACACTGGCGTACAAATTACCCCACATTAACGAACGTCGACCAATCAAAATAATTAGATTCTTGGGAATGGGGTGATTTTTCCGCCGGTGTTTACAAACAATTGCACGCAGCGATTTTTTCCTCCAATCAAATTTTTGAACGCAAAACGCATGGCATCGAAAGCGCTATCCATAGGTGCGACACCGAAACCACTATTTTGTCGTCTCCAGCATATACATATATATCCTTGAAGGTAAAATTCATTATTTGGCTAATACAATCTGGTTTTTTAATTGAGACATGTAAATAGTACTTTTCAAAGCTACCTAATCAATGCGGTAAAAAAAAGTAAACTGTGGAAGAAACCTTAGTGAAATAATTAATTTTTAATGTTAGTCTTCTCACCCGCTTCATTAGTAGTCATGTTTTCAAAAATCAGCATGTATTTTTTCTGGCTCACATTTGGTTGAAAAAACGTATTGTGATAATGATGGAATTACAAGGTACGTGCTGCACTTCATATACCTACATATATATTTTTTTTTGAAGAAAAACTTCCTTGCGTACGGTAGTAAATTGAAAAACGATCGTGAAACGCATCACTGTGATTACGAGAGTTTGGCCCACTTCACCGATTTGTTAGTCTTATGTTTCGAGACAAATTCGGTAAAATCCTGATACCGAATCGGTGATAGATAAGTTAACCAATGTATCATATAAGTGCCCTCACCCAATCAAATGAATTTTGGCTACATTTAGTAGAAAAATGTAGCATGTGAAAGTAGCTGAAGACGTTGAGAAAAAAATAATAATTCAGATTTTCTATGATATTTTATTAAACGATCTTTAATACAATCAAAAGAAATATATATATATATTTCATTAAAAAAGGCGAGTTTTCTCTCGATAACATACAAAAGTGTAAATAAAAAAAAAAGAATTTTTTTTACATTATAACGATGATTTTGAGAACATTTTGATAGGCATACCTATGTGTATAGACTATACGAAAAAAATTAAAAGTTAAAATTACACACGAAATTCAAATCGGATTTTCTGTGATTGAAATTATAAATTTATGTACATTGTATAAATATGCAAGAGTAAAACATTGATAACAGTTCCCCCCCTTAAAAAAAAAAAAAAAACAAACAACAAAAAACTAAAAAAATAACGAAATACAACAAGATTTGATTGTACATTAATTCGCGATATTCTGAAAAGTACAAGTTTATGCATAAAAACTATAAATAAGCGGGATACACGTCATAAACAATCCTTTTTGAGTTATGCTGAAAAAAATTTACTTTTCTTATAAATGAGAAAATTACTTGTTCATAGCTTCGTATTTAAAACCTCGTTTATTCTCACAATTTTCACTACGGGGGTGGGTAACAAAAATGGTGGAATGAGGAAATTCAGATAATAATAATATTTCAACTGATTGTTCAAGGAAGGCTGGACAGCCGCAGATACCATCCAAAAAATGAAATAAAATAAAACGAAAGCAAAACTGATCAATCTATCAAATATCTTCTGCAAAAAGATGTAAAATAATTAAAAAATTAACTTTATTTTAGAGACAATCGAAAGCACAAAAACTTGTTCTTTGAATAGGTTATCAAGTCTTCAAAGAAACACTCAATAATATACACAAATTATTGGTTTAGGAAAAACAAATTCAACGTAAAATCTCGTATGTTTCTCGTCTTTGCCTTTAATTTACCAAAATTCTTCTCAATGTTATTCATCGAATTGAAAAAAAAAAAAAAAAAAAAAAAAAATTAAATGTCTAGATTTGACTTGGGTTTAAATTTGAGGGAAGAGTTGAAAGATTTTGAGGGGAACGAAAACAGACTTAAACTATAATCAGTATGGTCAGTATAAACAGCCCATTATCCATTACAAAACCTAGTCATATACTATTGGGCTAGAACAATTAATTTTCTTTGTACTGTTTTCTGATTTTCTTCTTGAAGCACTGTGAAATATATGTACTACAAATTATAATAAGATCAGCATTCCATTTTGTTTTTGCTACTACCAAATGTGAAAAAAGAAACATTATTCTAAAATATGATTTTAGTGAAAATTGTGAGGAATAAAACATACTACCGATGGAAGGTACAAATTATATTCATGAATTTCGAAAAAACGTTGGTGATGAAAATCAGTTTTTTAAACGAAAATTGATTGAAGGAGTTGGATGATAAAAATAATGGTGGTGGTGGCAGCGGCGGTGGCGGTGGCGGTGGCGGTGGTAGTGGTAGTGGTAGTGGTAGTGGTAGTGGTAGTAGTAGTAGTAGTAGTAGTAGTAGTAGTAGTAGTAGTGGTAGTGGTAGTGGTAGTGGTAGTGGTAGTGGTAGTGGTAGTGGTGGTGGTGGTGGTAGTGGTGGTGGTGGTGGTGGTGGTGATGGTGGTGGTGATGGTAGTGGTGGTGGTGGTGGTGGTGGTGGTGGTGATGGTGGTGGTAGTGGTGGTGGTAATAATGGTGGTGGTGGAAACGGTGACCGGTGGTGATCATCATCATCATCAAGTCAATTTTAACATATACTATGCACAACTCAGTAGTTGTTCGACTCGCTGGAACAGGAGCAGGAGCATTCTGTGAGTACTGGGTACTCCACTTTGATCCATTGACAGTGATTGTGGTTATAGTTTTTGCAGAACCACCTCAGCAATGTTTTATGTGTACTGGCTGATGGCCTGCAGGTCATACCTGGAGGCACGGAACATGAAATATTTTTCGGACAATAGCCAGTCTTCAGGTACCTGGGCCAGAAACGGATGCCCAAATCCTTCCATCTATAGACAACCGGGCACGCTGTATATGCCCACAGGAACTGTTGAATTTTGCGCTTTAACTTGGACGATATTTTTGTTCTTAGCTTAGAGCCGTTGGTTAAAGTCAAATATTTGAAATCGATTTGGGACAAAAAATCAGGCATCGTGCCCATCGGTATGAGGCGTCCTTTGCGGTTTCGTCGAAAGCCAAAATATGACATGCTGCTGCTGGCACCGCCGTCGTCTTTCTCATTGGGTGGATTTATACTCATCACTGTGGGATCGAAATTCAAACCCAATTTAATGCGTAAGGCCGTGATGTTCAATTCGTTCACTCGTGGATCATCTATCGACGGCGCTGGTTCGATTAGATCGAGTACAGGAACGTCGTCTAACGAATTCGAAGGTTTAAGACCCATTTCCTGGGGCGAGGGTATATGGTAACGTTTTTGTTCAGAGGACTGACCGTGTGCGCACCTTATGAGCATAGCATACAACAACAGACTGCAAAACTGGTACATCTGAAAAACAACAGCAAAAAAAGAAAAATAACGTTAAAAAATGTCACTGGTTGAAGACAAAAGGCGGTTAGGCCACTCGAACCAAAAAAGAAAC
This sequence comes from Ericerus pela, assembly GCA_011428145.1. Lineage (NCBI taxonomy): Eukaryota > Metazoa > Arthropoda > Insecta > Hemiptera > Coccidae > Ericerus > Ericerus pela. The sequence continues at coordinate 34,558 of WOFM01002266.1, forward strand.
GGGACAACTAGCCCATGTAGGGGTTATTCATTAAAAACTGACCAAAAAGTCGTCCCATTTGAAAAACATCAACAAGACAAAAAAAATATTGGTACAAGAGAATGTTGCGTAACCGTGAAACACTGCCCCAAGCTAGGCCTGAACGATACGAGTGAAATAACATTTCCAGGGCTTGGTACTGATGTAATTCCAAGTAGAAAATTCAACAATTTGATCAGGAAAATTATCAAAAGATAATTGAAAGACACAGATTCTGAAACGTGTATAATTTTTCTTCCAATAATTTAAGTCGGGAAAAAAAAATTTATTCAAGATTCGATTGAAAGTCTGTGAAAGAATTTTTCAGTTCATTTCGTTTTTTCCGTGAGTTTTTCAAGGAATGATGAACCGACATTAACCCTGAAATTCTAAATTGCCCAAATGAGTTACAAAATTCCGCTCATTATCGGATAGGTAATGTGACCACGACGTCAAACTATCAATTACACATCTATTCATATTTTGTTCTTAATTTTGAATTTTAGAATCTACATATTTCGCGGAGGGTAGCATGTCACGACGTCGGAAAAATTTCATTATAGTTATTCCGATCATGGTCCCCAGCCCCAAAAATCGCCTTCCCCCAAAAAATTTATGAAAACATAAATAAATGTGTAAACATACGAATGGAATATATCAAAATTTGTCAACAAATTGGAGGGCGTATTTTTTTTTATAAGCTTTTATTATACTTACTATTGCGATTTTAAAATATACCAATACTGCTGCCAACCTTCCAAAGCAAAATAATGTTTATTTCTCATCAAGCTAAAGCCAAAAAAAAATGAAAATAAAAGCTTCTCTTTTAAAAACGAGTTTTTAACGTAAACTTATTTACAAATCAGGATAAAATCTTGCATCATGTGCATACTTTGGTAACATCATTATTATAAATCAGAAAACGTTGTTTATTGAGAAAAATAATATAATTTTTTTCATGTTTGTAATGTTAAATGTAATAATAGGAATAAATAAGATTATTGTGGAATACCTTAACCTGAAAAGATATTCTCACCAGAAGGTAATCTACAGATTTTGTGTGTTCAGCCACTTCATATTAAGCCAAAACCTCGGCAAATACCGGTGATTTTAGAGCTGGTTTGGACAGTTTATATACGGGCTTAATTACACGCACATTGACACACATATGTAGCAAATAGGTATGTTTGTGTGAGCGCCCGGTTGCGTCATTTCTTATGGTTATAAGAAATGATGGGCTTGTTCGTGTGTGGAGTTGTGACATCATCGTATTTTCGAGATTAGTCAGGGTTTGGTACTTGTACATTACTTGCATGTATGTGCATGTAATTACGATCGAACACATATCGTGCATTATTTGTTTGCCTTGTGGTGGCGACTGTTGTTGGGGGTCTGACCACCTAAACCTTATACAAGTGAGTCCCCACAATTATAATTATTATTATTACTATTATGTTAAGTTTATTATTTCCTGTAATTATTGATATTACAAAACTAGGACATTTTAATAATAAAATTTGTTTAATAATATATTATTCAATTTGAATGAGAGGAATCCACCACAACCCCAACACATTAGTTTTCGAATGACGGCTGTTTAAGTTGAAATTTGTGGACAAATTGGAACGTCTTAATTCTGTACGAATCCAAATGAAATTCTGCATCTACATATGTTGGGTCTATATCTCGGTCAGATTCGAAGATGGGCCAAATCCGCTCGCTAGTTTTCGAATCACGGCTTTTTGGAGTCAACTTTGCAATGCAAAATTCTGAAAATTTATAATGAACTCGCGATACACGTATTTTGATATCACTCAAAAAAGTACATTTCGCCTGTAATAGACAGCTTTTCAAATTACGTGCAGGTATTGCGGGTTGCGTTCATTATGAATTTCAATTGTTGAATTTTTTTATTTTGTTTTAACTTCAAATTAAGTACAACTCAGATAAACATTTTTCAACGTTTAGTTTCGGCCTCGGCCAACAAAATCGCCATCTATCCGACTCTATAATTTCAAACGAGTATTTCAACTAAAAACGATGAGAAGTTATGATAGCAGGGGTGGGGGTAAAGAGCTGGATAAAGGAACAGAGTGACTAAGTGCAAGCGTACGCGCAAGAGCGCGTGAGAATGAGAGTATGAGAGTGACAATATTGACTGTCTGGTGATTGGGGGAAAATTTTCGGGTAGGGAAAGTGATATGCACAGTATTTGGTTTTTTTCCGCTTTAGCTTAGATCAAACCATGAGAATATAGACAACGAATTAATTTTGTTAATTCTTCTCACATGGTGAAACAAAAAAATTAATTTTGCAACCATAACAAATCACAGAATGCTACAACTAATATAAAAAATAATAATTATAAAGTAAAAAGTTATGTTCAACTTTGATTATTATTTTCATGAGCTCTAATTTAGATGCTCTCAGTGATAAATATAAATGAAAGTTGAAAATATGAGAAGGAAGCTTAAAATTCAATTTGAAAGAATAACCAATCCTCGAAATTAGGTGTCTTTTTATACGCTTCAATGTAACTCACTACTACAAAGTAGAATTTGAAATCTATGTCTCTGCAAGCTGGATGCCGTACTCACTCAAACTAAAGTGTAGTACAAAAGCAGACCACTGCGTTCGTTTATCGCTACGATCGTCGTACAGGTCATACTGTCAGAAATGAGATAGGTATATTACTGTAGTAGGCACTGGGTACACATCTGTGTGGTGTGTCTGTGTGAGTGCCCTAGGTTACTCGTAATGTTTTACACGTCTTAATAAAAGCGTATTTTAAAAAATTCATTTTTAACATAAACTTATTTATTAACGCTTTCAGCGCGGTATCTATTAAATTTATTTTCATCACCTTTTCCACAGCAAGATCATCATTGCTATCATGTGCTTCTCAAACAAGATTGCAAAAACCTGTAAGGAAAGGGAGAAGGAAAAGGAAAGGAAAAAAAATCCCGACATGTTTTTAGAACAGTTACCGAATGACACGACCATAATTATTCTCCCACAATTTGATCAGTTAATTTGCTTTAAAAACCGGTAACGTTGAGCGAAAGAAGCCACCAAAAAGCAACAGGACATACACCTTATCCACTTGTCAATGCATATTAAACAAGTTTTTCATTTTTCTTTCCATATATTTTTCTCATCATTTATCCGAAATTGTATCGCTTTTTTGGAGATTTTAATCGATTCAATATGAGTTTGCAACATCGAAATATAAAAGCAGCAATAAAAAGTAATAAAACAAAAAAAAATCATCATTAACACCATCAACCACAATAATAACAAGGAATACGACTTCGATGGGAACAAAAACAACACGAATGAAACAAAACAACTACGCGGTCAGAAAATCCTAAAATGGTAAATGTTGAACACATAATTTTTTTCTCCACCATATTCTGTAGATGGAATGAAATTCTATCGATTAACCGAATAGGTACAGTACATGCCATCGGCCTTATTGCCAAGTTTACTCTTTTAGTTTCTAATATAAAATTCCAAAAGTATTTAATATGTAATATTCGATCTACAATGAACCAAAAAAAAGAGAGAACTCATTATATATGAAAAACTCTAGCTCAGCAATGCCTCGCTGAAAAACCTAGTATGCTGGATATTTCTATCGATAGTGATCGATATTTATAGAGGATGAGGACCGTGGAAGACACAAATTAGTAAGTGAAATAAAAGTATTGATCAAGTAGCATCCCAGAAGCGTGTGTATTTTACATCAGTTACATAATATAAGTTTGAGTACAGTTTGAGTGAAATACACGATGATAGATGTAAAATATATTTTAATGTAGTTGTGTGTTCGCAGGAGTGAGAGGGGAGGAGGATTGGTGGTCTCAACACCCCCTACAATCTTTTGAACCAATCACGACTGCGGGTATTTAAAAGTTGTTTACATTATTAATTGTATAGTTACATAAATTATTAATTTTAAAAATTTGAATAATGGTAAAAATTATGGTAAGTATAAAATTTGATAAAAAAATATGGTAAATAAAAATGTGTAAAGAATGGTAACTATATAAGACGTGTAAGGTAAGTTTATTTGTATATTAATGATAGGTATAAAATAAATAAATTAATAACATGCATTTTATCTTGTTTTAGGTAATTAAATATTCAACAGCATGCAGTATATGTAGGGTAAGTATAAGTAATATGCACTTTTGTTAGATTATATTGTTATTTTGATGCATTTGATTCATATGAGAAATTGGTGTTTCAGGTTTGGATGGTTTATAGGAGTTGATAGATTAAAAATCAAGATTTGGGGATTCCATGATTTTATTGGTTAAGGATATATGCTGCTTACTGGATACATCCTTGGTAAGTAAGTAAGCTAATAGGTCTTCAGTAGCTATCTGACAAAATTCAAAAATTTTATCTTTATATGCTTAGACAAGACCATAGCATTTGATCATTAGAGCACGAAGACGCTTTTGACCTCCTCCTGAAATAACATGTATAATAGATATGTTATCTTAAAAATTTTTTATAGGAGAATCTACAGAGAAGAATTCACAATTGAGAAGCCATGCTACTTCAATATCCTCAAAGGCGTCGTGCAAGACTATCAACTCAGCTGCTGTGGATGAAGATGCGTGAATATTTTGGCAATGAACGCCCCAATTCACAAGGTCACCATACATGGTAATTAAGTAACCTGTGATAGATTTACATTTTTCTAATACTGACATTTTTATAGGTTTGTCATCAATGTCAGGAGCATAGGATGCATTGACATATGCAGAGATTCCTTCGGAGTTAGATCTATAGATGGGTGCAAGATCAATAGTAGATTTGAGATATCTTATGATGCCACATACATGGTTTTTCTTTATATCATCGGCGGAATTTTGGAATTGTGAAAGGTAATTAACCAAAAATTATATATCTGGCCTAGTGCCTCTAGATACATATAATAGTACGCCAATTGTGGATCTATATTCTTTATTATCTATGCCGTCTGATTTACTCAACTTTAAGCCTGTCTCCATAGGTGTTTTTGAAAGGTTAGAATCACATAATTTGAATTTTTGGAGTATCTTTTGAATCTGTTGTTTTTGTGTGAGTTTTATAATTTGTGATTCTCTGTTTCTTTCAGTTTGAAAGCCTACAAAATGGGTGGGATTATTTATTACTTTCATGGTAAATCGAGTTTCAAAGTTATTTGTAGTTTCTTGAATCCATTCAGGATGATTTGTTGCAAGTAGGATGTCATCCACGTAAATTATCATGAAGGCAATGCCATCTGATTCATCTTTATATATATAGACACATCTGTCGATCTTTGATTTTTAAAAATTGAGTTCGAAAGATGAGTATCCAGTAACTCTATCTAATTTTTGCTTGAAGATTTTAGGCCATAGATGGATTTTTCTAATTTAAGTATTTTTGTTTTGTCGACTTTGCAACCTAATGGAATGTTTAAGTAGATGTCATTTTTAATTTTAAAGTTTAGGTAGGCTGTTTTGACATCATTGCACTAACTGTAAGTTTAACATATTGGTGGCAGATAAGAGCCATTTAATCAACAATAGTTGTACTACTGGTGCATATGTTTCAGTCACAGAATATTCTGATCTATCCATAAATCCCTTAGCAACAAGTCTATCTTTTGGGCATATTATTCCTCTTTCATTGGCTTTGGCTGTGAAAATCCAATGTGCATCAACGAGTTTGACATTGAGTAGACAATCAACAATTTTCTAAACTTGGAGGTCAGTCATCATCAACAGCTTTAAGCCACTCATTCTTAAAAGGATTTTGGTAGATGTCACTGAACTTTACAGTCATACAATCTTCTAGAGTTTTCAATTGAGGTTTGTTTTAATACATTGACCCTATTATATTGCCTCAGTTTCTTCTACTAGTGGTTTTACCAGTAAGTCTTCTGGTTTATCAGTGAAGTCAACTAATGTTTTTGCCTCATCGAACTTAACATCACAGGATTTGTTGGATTTCATTTTTATTGGGTCAAGTACTTGGTAGCCTACATTTGAAAATCCAACAAGTATTGTTTTCATGACACGGGGTAGGAATTTTGGGTCAAGATGCTCCTCTTTGTTCTTCTTAGCATTAACTACAGTTTGCTGTCTTTGTTCAATGGGAATATGTTTATAAGCAATTGTGCCAAAGACTCGAAGGTGGGAGATGTCAGGTTTGGTCCCGTACAATTTTTCATAGGTGGTGATATTTCCTAGATTGACGCAGGTTGGGCTTCTGTTAATTATGTGAGTAGTAGCTAATACAATTGTGGACCATAATTTAAAATCTATTTTGGTGTCATAAAGGATAGCTCTAACTTTTCCAAGTAGGGTGCGATTTTGCTTTTTTGCTATGGCATTTAGTTCAGGGGTATATGCCACACCATCATCAAAGGTAATTCCTTTTTCAGAGCAAAATTGCGTCATTTTGGAATTGGAGTATTCTTTTGCTTGATCAGTTCTAAGGACTGATATGGGATCATTAGGAAATTTTGCATAAAATGATAGATAATATTCCATAAATTTGTCGAAGACTTGGAATTTTTTATGAATTGGGAATGCCAGACTGTATTTGGAGTAATGATCTATGAAAGTTATTATGAATTTTTTTTTGTTGTATGCATCTTGAAAAGGTCCCATGATGTCCGATGAGATTACTTCCATTCTCCTAGTTGGTCTTGCTCTCACACCATGATGACCAAGTGGGATGAATTTTGTTTTAATACAAATCTCGCATGAGGCAAAATCATCATCTTTAAACACTAAATTGTGGGGTATGCCTACAATACTATTTTTGATAAGACCTTAAGACTTTAGCCACTCAAATGACCTAAACATCTGTGCCAAAGAATTTTTGTCTTGTTTATGTTCTTTTTGTACTTTCTGTTTATACCAACACTTTCACTATCTGTTTTGTCTTCTGATTCTGTATAAACCTCCTGATGGGTGGTTTCCACTACAGCATCTTGTAAATTTTGTGTATTGTCAATGTTTTTCTGCTTACTTTGTGGATTATCAATTTCTTCCTCATTTTGATTTTTGAAAGTTTGATTATGATTATCTATATGATAATCCTGAGCTATGTTTGGTTGTGATACAGGCATGCATACAAGTTCCTGATAGACTGTTTCTTCTTCCACTATTTCATAATCAATATAATACAAAGAACCTCTCTTAGGAGCAATTATGGTAATTTCACCTGTTTGTTTGTTGATGATGTCTGTGTAATCCGTGTCAGTGATAATCTTAAATATACCTGATTCCATAATTCTTGCTCCAAACCAGATGTCTAGGCTCAAATCAGGATCATAGTAAACTTCCTTGAGGTGTATTGTGGAAAATTCTGCCTTGGAATTGCAGACGTTCACATACATGGATCCGACATGTGTGGGATTTACAAAGATTGCTTTTTTGGCACAAAGTGCTTTTTGAGTATTGTCAACTTTACAAATGTTGCTCAATTTTGAAAGGTCATTGACCATATGGTCATCTGCTCTTTTATCTAATAACATTGTGTGTAACTGGTTCTTTTTGGTTTTGATTTTTGATACTGTCGGAGGATTAGGCCAGTGGAATTCTTCATCAATGTCATCAAAACTCAAGTGATTAAGGTTTGAGTGGAGCATCATTGAATAATTTACACGAAAATTTGGTTTATCTTGGGATTTATTTTGGAAATTTGTGTTGTTTGAGTTTTGTGGTTTTGAACTACTATTTTGGTTAGGGGGTTGAGAAGTATTACTTAAGTTAGACTTTTCATTGGGGCATGTTCTAGACATGTGTCCCTTTTTATTACATTTAAAGCAAGTGACATCCATTTGATTAATATTATCCTTTGGAGGATAATTATTTGAAGATTAAAAACTATTTTTGTGATTGTTTAAGTAGCTAGTGGTTTTATAATTTGTATTTGGATTGTTGTTATTAGGATTATTGTTTCAAAAGTTTTGAAAATTTCTTCTATTATTCATAGGTTGGTAAGAAGGCTTGGGCTGATCAAACCTGGGAAATGTTTTATTAGAATATTCAATTCGATCACATTTTTCTAAAGATTATTTTTGTTAATCTAACAGTAGTTTGTTTTTTATGTTTGAGTTGTCAAAATTTGGAAAATATAGTATCAAATTTTTCGGAGAGAGCCATCATTAGTTGGTCTATCTCATCTGCTACAGAGAGTGGGTAATTAGCATCACATAGTTCTTCGACTATTGTGGAAAAATATTTTAGGAATCTACGGATCTACGGATAGTATTTCTCCTAGGATCAAAGCAAATGGACTGAAATTTAGATTTGAGAACCATAATGTTAGTTTCTGTATCTGGCATCAAGGATTTCAAAAATTTGCCAGGCATTAATTACATTAATTATGACAGCTGGGCCAAATAATAAAAAAAAAAAACTAGCCAAGCATAACTTCCCTTGAAGACCTAGTTTTCTAATCTATTCATAATTTAAAAACCTTTGCACCATAAGATTATAATTAAAATAAAAAAATAAGGTATCTTAAAAAGTAATATTAAAATAATTTTATTTTACTTAATATTCTTTTATGAGGTTTTTCAGAATTTTTGAGGAAAAATTATTTCAGCAAAAATTCAAACTACCTCTCATAGGCTTTAGAACTGATTTCACCAAAATGAAAAAGTATTTGTTTTACTAATATTGTAAGTTCGATCATGTCAAAAAGAATGGTTCAATTTAGTAATTTTGGTCACCAGTAGTGTTATGCACAGTAAGAAAAATGCATGTATTCCGGAAAAATATGGTGAAAAATTATTTTACATTGTAGTTCAACAACCCAACAAGAACCTCATTTTGAAACACATGAATGAATTGCAACCAAAGGATCGAAAGTTCTCGATATTTTTGACAGACATATCAATGTAGATGTTTAATTGCTAAAGTCGTTTGTGGCCGTTTTTTATGTTTTTTTTGAAAATCAAGTACGGAACCATTAGTCCCGTGGTCTAATATGAATACACTAAAATTTCAGCCCTCTTCGATGGTTTTCTCAGAATCGTGAAAAAACCACTTTTTAACAAATTTAATGTTTTGCATTTTGTATGTTATATGAGAATTATCTTTCTTGAAAATTTCAGCTCTATCAGTTGGATAATTATCTCAAAACCATGAACATAAAATCTGAGTAATAAACATACAGTGGAAACCACTTAATACGGACACATTGAGTGTTATTCTTATTGTCCTAAATAATTGGTGTCCCATTTAACGGATGCTGAGTGTTTAGGTGTAAAAATAACAAAAACATAGAAATGAAAGTTATAATTTTTAATGGCAAGAGCTCACATCATTGAAAAGATAAATTATCTAATACTTATGAAAAAACAAAAAATGAAAGATTATAGAAGGTACTGATTCAATGTATTACGTGCATCTTCCTGACAGTGCTTGTCTGATTGACTTTGGAATGACGTGATGAAAGGCAGAATAATGACAGAGAACAACAAAAACTATCTATTGAACTGAACCGGAGTTATTATATCTCCTAAATCAGAGTTTAATAGAAATTACCCTATATTTATCGACTTCCTTGTCCAACAAACCGGTGTACAGTCCCTAATAAGTGGTCTATTTTTACTCAATTTTAGTGCATTTGTTATGGGACTTCCCTGATTTGTTTCAAATAAATGGTTATCCCCGTAATCCAGTGTACCTAATAAACGATTTTCACTGTAAAATGCTGTTAATAAATTAGGTTTTTACAAAAATTCTTTTGTCAAAGGGAAAAAGCTGGCAAAAAGACTAGATGTTTTTAATTGACACAAATTTATGAAAATCCACTGGAAAAATTAATTAAAAATGTAAATTTCTTTGAGAGTTATGAAATTATGAAATTAATTTTTTTGACTGGTTTATGTTTCGTTACTTACATACATGAAACAGGCAAAAAAAGTGAATTAATCAATATTAAAAATCACTGAATTTACAAAAAAAAAAAAAAAAAAACTGTCAAAAAAAATACCAGGATATATCTTTGTTTAAGAATATTATTTTCGACAGAAATCCTTTGTTATTATTGGTAATCTATATAATAAAATTCAATCCCAATTTAATTTGTATATTTATCCGCATTTTTTGCAACAATCACAACATTTTAATTTTGAAAAAAACTGCTCTTCTCCCACTTCACGATATACTATTTAAGCTACAAAGCTGGGGTTTGTACTTGAAAAGATGAGAAAATTTTCTGGAGTTCTCCAATAAAATTAATTTTCTTATCTACATTAGTTTTTCATAAATTGGTCATAAAAAAACTGCAAATTAATGAAAAATTGATCATTTTTTTAATTTTGTTCCGTCCCCTTTTTGCAGATGATTCAGTTTGTCTACAAAAACGTGTAGAACAAATTATAGACAACTATTATTCCTAATTCTCGGAATAATAGCTGTCTATATTTTACCTAGCTTCTCACGAACGGACACCACCAGATATGCTGACAATGAAGTGTCATCATATTTGGCGGATGTTCCGTATCACGCCACCTTTTTGGTTGGCCATCTTTTGATTGAAACAAAGAAAACGAAGGTAATGTCATATCTTCATTTTGAAGACATGGTCATTCCTAAACCTGCACTCAAGGTATCACTAATATTAAGAAATAGAAATAAGTATAATTTAAAGTGTTTATAATAAAAGTGAAATTTTAATAAAAGATAAATGTTTGTATCTTATCTTATTTGTTGAAGTAATTTAAAAATATTGAATTACTCACGCAACAAATTGGCGCCTGAACAAAAAACCTTCGGAAGCAAACTTAAAAATCATAATAAAATTTTTCTTTAAAATAAACTACTTTACGCAAATGCCTAAAATAGTCTCGAGGCATGTACGTTTGTGCCATCAATGCCAAATTAATAAAAACATTAACGAAAAATATGGACACTTGAAACCAATTAATCCTGAAGAATGCATACCACTTCAACATATCCAAATTGATTTTATTGGAAAATTTAACACAAATAATGAAAAGAAATTTGTCATAGTGGGAATAGATAAGGCAACAAAATATTGTTGGACCAAAGCAGTAACCCAACCAACGCACATTTGGTAATTAAATTCTTAAAAGAAATTGCACGTCATTATGGAAAACCAACGAAGATTACGTGTGATAATGGAACTCACTTTTCAAACAAATAAGTGCAAAATTATTGTAAAAATAATGGTATTAAAATATTCTACTCTACATCATATTCACCACAAACTCAAGGATAAGTAGAGAAAATGAACGGAATGATAAAAAAATGTTAGCAAAATATGAAAGCACCGATAGCGAAGAATGACCATACCACATGCATAACGTAGCCTTGACCTATAATATGACACCGATTGAAGGTTTAAATAATCACGATCCGTTTTACCTAATGCACGGTTATAAAGGAGAACCCCCAATAAATTTAAACATTCCGTCACCACTTATCAGTAAAACCAGAGAAGAACAGATAAGTGAAGCAGACAGAATTCGAAAAACAATTCCGAATTTTGATAAAAAAAATGCAATTAAATATTTAGAACGCTACAATAAAGGAAGAAAAGAAATTTCTTATGCCACTAATGATTTAGTTCTCTTGAAAGCACCAGTAAATTACGGAAAAGGCAAACCAAAATTTCTAGGACCATATAGAATAGTAAGAAAAATTTCAGATTTAAACTATGTAATTCGCATAACCTCCGAAGATGGAAATAGCATAGACGATACAGTTCATATAAGAAGACTTACGCCTTATAATGCTCGTTCTAATGCTAATTTGCCACCGAACATTGAAGATATTACATCCGATAACTCGGAAGATGAAGAAAATATTCCCAAGTATAACCCAAAAAAAAAGAGGGAGACCAAAGAAAGAAAAGAGCTCTGAAGAAAATGAATCAGAGGACGAAATTAAAATCATTGTCAAACGTCCAAGAGGAAGACCACAAAAAGGAATTTTAAAGAAATCTGGCAACAAAAATAAAAACAATAAAAAGGTAAAATTTAATGACGAAGCTTTATTAAAAGGTAAAGATTGTTCGGAATGGAGAAAGAAATTTGAACTAAAAGACCCAGAAAAAAGAAGGATAACCTTACAAAAAATTCAATCGATTACCCATAAACAACATATGGAAGAAATCAAATTGTTCAATAGGTGTGATGAGGGAAAAAGTATAACACAACCTTTGTCTCTACCTATTCAACCTATTCCCCAGGATATTAAGAAACCGAGTGAGTTAAGTTTGGAGGAATACGTGAAAAGATACTCCGAACCACCACCCGAAACATTGTATTATAACCCTTGTAATTTAATTCGTAACAATTATAGATAATTTTTATATATATTGTAAGGACCATTTACGTATACATTTTCTCCCCTCAAAAATATAAAATTGTTTTTACTCAGCGATTACCAATCATCCTCTGCGTCATGAGTAAAAGCCCCCCCAGTGGTCAGCTTTGCTTCCCCTTGCTCTTCACCTTTGGGATGATTGGCAGGTGCCGGTTCTGGAGAAACTGACCAACGCCTGAACTGCAGATGACAAGGAACCAAAAACATGCGCCGATTAGACACGACCATTTTACTCGGTCCAGAAGTCAGCTCACTTCTTGGACTTGCCCCTCATAAAACGCGACAATCGTGAGAGATGGTCATCTTTTCTGAAGGCTCCAACACTCGCATAACCTCGATGTAATGAGGAGTATCATTAATTACAATTTTTCACTGATAAAAGTGAACAAGATAGTCAACCAAGTATTGAAATTGGGACCTATCCATAATCGTATTGGCATATGCAGTATTGGTAACTGAAAAACAAACTTTAGCGCCAAAATTTAAAGGCAGCATTGCCATTATAACTGCAGTCAATAAGTTCAAGCCAACAGCATAACCGGTGATGTCGGATGGATTCACATCAAGTGTTGAAAAGCAAACAACGGATCCTTCCCACCTCCACAAACTTGCCTCTGGGAAGAGGAAGCTGAACTGCGAGGCGAGTTGCACCATCAACTGCAAACAACACTCGCATAAACTCTGAGGCATCACATGCCTCCACGATCCAAATGAAGTATTCAGTGAGTCGCCAGGAAAATTTTTTCGGTACACATCCACTCCCGTGGGACCATAAACCTCTGGCAGAAATGAATGGATAGCTTTAAAAATCTTCCAAAGCCCAATAATGTCAGTGAATAAACATGGACAACGCGGCGACCAACAACGCAAATACTGCAGAGACACCTGTGTGAGTATGAAACTTTCCAAAGTTTCAACAATCCCCGTGTCAGGCATCATAAATTTAGGCAGAGAGCATAATTCCGCCAGAGACGGATACAAAGGAGCATCCTGAAGAACTTCCTCACTAGCGCGATCCATACTTAAACTCAACATCTCATCGAAATTGTGAAGAAAATGTCCCTCAACGTTCATCAAATATAAATAACGAACTAAACAAAAAATGAAATATATACAAAGGAAGAAAATTACTACTAATAGGAACATAAACTATAAATCTAAAGAAGGACGAGGACGGAGAAAATCAAAACGAACTAACATATTGAACACACCGAGAAGACTGCGATACCTCCATATATATCCGAGTTGTAAAGCAAGATGAATTCTTGCTGAACAATCAAAATATACTGGAGTCTGCCATCTCCCAAGGCCTACCCTCGATGGTAATAGTGCGAATCAAATTCCAGAGTCCCACACTAACACAGATGGTGTAATTTCCACACATATGTATATTTTTATGAGAAAGAAATAAAAATTGAAGAAATATTGTGCATCGATATACATTTTTGCACCTTATTAATATTTTCTCTCGAACAGATAACAACTAAACAACGTACCGACAATTATAATACTGCATCTAACAGCAAAAATTTTTTGTGATTTGTAATGATTTCAGACCACATGATGATAAAACTCGCCGTTATCGTTTTCATTACAATCACCATATTCACACACAAAACCGAGAACACAAGTTCAAAAAAAAAAATTAGTGCATCGACAGGAGCATATTTCGAATTAAACAAATTCAGTAAGGCTTATGAGAAAACAATTCCTATAGTCTATAGCCTGAAAATTCCAAGAAGACAGAACATGGAAACACCCGAATGGCTTGAAGAAATAAAAAAACTGCAAAGTTGCACATCCATGGAAAACACATGGTGTATACAGAGATTGAAAAACATGCTGAAAATCTTAGATCTAATTACGGATATTCAGCTAATAAATGAAGCAATAATCAAAGAATTCGACAGAGAACCTTCAAAACAAATTAAACGCGGAATACAAGTCCTTGGTGACTTTGACACATGGTGTTGCAATGTCATGACACTTTCTCAAGGTAATGACTTTATAGAAAACGAGAAAAATCTAAAATCCCAATATGAAAAACTTCGAGAATCCGTAATAGAAAGCCATGCAGAATTATTAAATGTCACAAATGAAATTAAAAATTTTGAAAAGATAGAAGTCCATAATTCTAAAATTTTAAAAGAAAATGTTCAAGCATTAAAAGACGCCATTCAAAACCAAAATAACGAAATAATTACAGAAGCTAGAAGAGAGTTCATTTTTGACACAGATCGAACTCTTCACGCTAGTTTCGTCACCGAAAACGCTAAACTTAGCCACCTATTCCTTTCTTGCAAAAATAACCATCTCCCGGCAGCAATTGTTAACGAAACAACTTTAAAAGAAGACTTACTAAAAATCAAGAAAAATCAAATTTTGCAGTAGTTTTAGATGAAAAATCAATCCAGTCCTACTACAGAACAAAATTAGTAAACTGCTATGTGACAGGAAACGAAATAGAGATAGAAATCAAAATTCCACTTCAGAACCTTCATGCTAAATATGAACTTTACAATTTTATTCCATTAACATTTCGAACACATGACAATAAAATTTGCTCTTGGGATCAAGAACCTTCGATCCTGTCCCACAACAAAATTGATGGGTCAATAAGAATTATAACTGGAACAGACATTGATTTTTGTGGTAAACATAGCCTCTTATGCTTTCTACCACAGGACCGCACAACCAATAATAAAGGGAATTGTGCGAAGGCATTATTTCAAGGAATGAAATTTGAAGAAATAATAAAGAAATGCATCTTCAAATGCAAGATAAATCATGAAGAAATCGTAGTCAAACAAATTGAAATGAACCTCTTTGCCATAACAAATGCTAAAAACCCATTAATATCAGTTAACACCATAACAAAAACAAGTATTAGTATAACTATAAATGACTCATGGCCCGGAGCGACTCTACTAACAGTTCCATGTATAGTAGAAATCCAACGATTACAGAGAGAAAACAATGCAGAAACAATCATCCCAGCAGGATTCCCTTGTATAAATGAACCAGAAAAAGACGTCCTCATTGAACATCATCTACCGCTAGTTTGGATGA